>SSNR01000057.1:236270-370409 GCA_006937965.1 Callopanchax toddi | reverse complement strand
AGGGAGGGAGGGAGGGAGGGGCGGGTGGGTAGGGAGGGAGGGAACAGGTAGATGTATAGGCTAAAGGTCACTTGTTCATCAATTTGTTATCCTGTAAGTAACATCACTGGTGTGTGGTCATGCACATACTGTAGCAGCAGGCATTCCCCTTCTTTCTTCCCCACTGTGTCTGTCTTAATACTCCCACACACAGCCTACAGATGATGTCTGAAGATCTACAAGGGCGTTCACAGTTCTGAGCACTGGATATGCCAATGTTACTCAAGAGATTTATGATTTATATCCAGTGAAAGAAGAAAACAAGGAGATTTCCAATATTTGCAATTTATCATTTCTGCATTAGAAGCTGAGACTTTAAACTGACTCTAGATTTGATTTGGTGAAGATGAGCAACATGAAAGGTGTGACTTTTAGCATTAAGTCCAAGGGAGAACTAATTGTGTATGGTGATTCAGAGCTGAGTACCTTTTAGAGTCAACATAATTCAAGTTAGTTGCAACTGCTAAGCAACAGTAACACATTCAGAAATGGCTGTTTTATTACAAATATGGAGTTGAAATGTGTAATAGATAAATAGAAAAAAAATAAATACAATTTTAAAATAGCTCATTACAGATTATTGGCGCTTAGAGACTACCATTCGCTCTGCTCCACTCGGTCCGGCCAAAACCTCATAGATACTGCCCACATGTCCGTTTTCGGAGCCGTTTGAATCAGGTGTTGAAGCAGGGAGACACCTAAAACCTGCTGGTTACTGGCCCTCGGGGAAGGGAGTTGCTGATCCCTATTCTACGCCAAGTCCTTCCCGGATGTCCAAGCTCCTTACCCCATCTCTAAGGCTGAGCACAGCCACCCAGCGAAGGAAACTCATTTCAGCCGTTTGTATCTGTGATCTTGGCCGTTAACCAAAGCTCATGACCATGTGTGAGGATTGGAATCAACTGCTAAATTGATAGCCTTGTTTCCTCCTCACCACACCAGACCAGTTTAGCATCCACATCACTGCAGAAGATGTGACGACAAACTCTATGTGATTTTGAGATATTGCAAGAGATTGAGCATGACATGAGTCTAAGGTTTGACAATATTAGCTATAACTTCAGAATATTTGTTTAAATTACTGTTATGAAGGATGATGTGCAATATGCACTTCCTTCTGAAGGAATGCTAGGGCTTGAATATCAAGAGTACTTCCAATACACACATTTGTGTTATGTTCTAAACCGCACAACACTTTTCTTTTTAAACAGAAAACCTTTGAGATGCAGTAGCATATTACAGTCCTTACACATACAGTAGTTAATGTCCTTGACCACATCTTCCAATATCAATTTAAAGAACAGATCATTTCAGACACTGAAACTGATTTAAATTTTTCCCTAAAAGAGTTAAATTTTTGATTCACTCAAAAATTCAAAGTCCTTGCAAATTTCTGCTGAAAGTTCAAACTGTGTCAAAACAAAGGATAAGTCTCAAACGCAGCATGAGAGAGGATTATTGTATTCCTAATTTTTTACCGGAAGACCTATTTACTATCAAGAGTCTTTAGTTTTTAGGAGAAATACTCAGAGTAGGTAAAAGACAATCTTAAAACACCATTTTCATACATTTACAACTCCTCTAGAAGGGCTCTCTCAAGCTACCACTTGTTATGATCACTATTCACCTTGATTATAAGTACGTCTGAGTATGCTACCAATATAAAGTGCAGTCCAGTAAAGTATCTCATGAATTCAAATGTCCCTGATTCCTAAAGGATTTGCATGATATTACAAAGTCAGTTGTTATGGGATTGTCTCTGACAATAGAGGCCATTAGACTGATGCTTCAAAGAAGATATTTGATAATCTGGTTATCTCTGCTGAATACATCATCAAGGAAAATGTAAGACTGGAAGACAATGAGCGAACCTTCCTATTGTCTCCAGCGGTGCTGAGGCTGAAGCTTTCTGGGAAGCTATATTTGGGAAAAAAGCAGAGTAAAAGAAGATGATTAATGTTCTAAAATGTGTGAAAGTATAATGAAGTGATGCAACTGAGCAAGCGTGTTAAAAGCACATTAATGTATGCAAAACCAGGAGAATTAAAGGTATCGGATTTGTCCCTTTCTTTGCTCATAAACATAGATATGAGTTTTCAAGACCGTTGTTGAGGTTCCAGTGGAGCTAGTGTATGTTCCCGGCATGGTTGTGTCAGTTTCACAGCATTTTCAAGTGACTTACCATGCCATTTCAATGACCACGCATGACTCGGCCTAAACCGGGTAAGCAGAGTTTGATTCGTCTCTATGTATTTTGCCCGTAGCCACTTCACTCAACATGCTTTTAGAGTGAAATTGCGCATCGTAAAAGAGAGGTGCAATGCAATCCCTGGGCATATTCTCTGAGGTAGCCTTGCCTGGAGAAAAAGGGGTCGCTGTATCGAGCCCTTTGACACTGCTGTCACATTGAATGAGAATCTCAGCTAAATGACTTGGATTCCTGTGATTCTAGCTGTGTAGTCTGATGCCATCCAGGTGTTGTAGGCAATGAGCGCTGAGTTGAGTGATGGGCGGTGTGATTAAATGTGACTCAGTCATATCTGCATTGTTAATGGAATGATAGACATAGGACATTCTGGGAAATGGCACTCTGTGGTGTCCTCATTTGACCAAATAAAAACAGCTATTGCATCCCTGGGAAATTTATCCTCTTTTTTACTTTTGCAAAGCAATTTAGAGCCTTTGTCTTTTAATTTCCTTTTCATTATAGCTGATTGATGAAACATAATTGCATCATAATAAAAGCAGTGTATGCAATATCCATACGAATAACCGGACATGGTAAATTAATTAACTTAGTACTCGACTGATGTAATTCTACACATAGAGTTTGTTTGAAGGTCTGAGGAAGTTCTTTTGCTTAGTGAACAAGGTTGTTTAAGGACTCTGCAGCTCCAGAGGGATGCCATTAAAGACTAGTGTTTTGAAAATAAGAAATAAAAGGTTGATGAGGGCCAAATAGAAGCTTCCAGAATTGTTTAACCTTCCCTCATTGCTGATTGAAGGTAATAGTTTGAGCTTACTGCCAGTGGAGGTTGCCACAATGCCTCTTGATTGTTTTTTATTTACAATAGTGTGGGAAAGTGTGTTCCCCTCTTGTGTTTGTCACACTTGCATGTTTCAGATCATCAAACAAAAGGTTCTCAACCAGAAATGGGTGGCTTGTCATCTCCGAATTTGATGAGAGGTCTTACCTCAAGAGGAGAAGTTTAAGTATCTTGGGGTTTTGTTTATGAATGAGGGAAGGAGGGAACGGGAGATTGACAGGCAGATTGGGGCAGTGATGCGGACACTTAAATGGTCTGTTGTGGTGAAGACAGAGCTGAGCCATAAGGCAAGGCTCTCATGAGCTTTGGGTAATGACTGAAAGAACAAGATCATGAGTACGAGCAGCAAAAATGGATTCCTCTACAGGATTGAGCTGCAGCATAAGGAACTCGGACATACGGGAGGGACTTGGAGTAGAACCACTGCTCCTCCATATTGAGAGGAGCCAATTGAGGAGGTTTGGGCATCTTGTCAGGATGCCTCCTGGATGTCTTCATGGGGAGGTGTTTCTGCTGGCAGGAGGCCCTCGGGACGACCCAGGATACGCTGGCAAAAGTACATCTCCAATCTGGCCCAGGAACGCCTTGGGGTACTGCCGGAGGTGGCCGGGAAGTGGATGGTCTAGAATTCCCTACATGTGACCCAGATCCAGAGAAGCAGGAGAAGGCACGGTGAACACAAATACAAGTAAACACAAAATTTAATTTCTAAATAAACATGTTTATTTTTAAGGGAGAAAATAAATCCAAACCTACATGACCCTGTGTGATCTCAAGCTAAAGCTTACTTGGGTTCTGCAGCAGAATGTTCCAAATCACACCCGCAAGTCCACCTCCGAATGGCTTGCAGACTTTGGCAAGGCCTAGTCAAAGTCCTGACCTGACTTTCTTTGAGATTACCTCAAAAAGTTGGTTCATAACCTCTTCAGTATGCCTGAATTACAACAATTCAGAAAATATGAGTGGAGTATTGGGGTTTAGGGCATAGGTCTTCAATACCGTCCCCCATGATCCAGATCACGGGATTCTACATGGAGTCTCATGGCTTAGATAGGTATTTACAAAGGTAGGTATAAAAATATGTTTAACTCAAAGTTCCAAATACTTAATTCTTAATCAATTCAGCTATCCATTGTCCACCACACATTAAAGATATTGCAACAGAGGTTACAAATCCTGGAAGAAACCCTAGACATCCCTGTCCCCAGTGACACACTCCATCTCCTGGAAAACAATTCCCAGGCCAGAGAGGATATAATGCTTCTCTGGGTCTACCCCGGGGTCTCCTCCTAGTGCTCACAAAAGCACTGGGGGAGGTGACCAAGAGTCATCCTAATCAGATGCCCAAACCACCTTTGCTGACTTATTTTAATGCCAAGGAGCTGTGGTGCTATTTGTCACTCACCCATGATCCTGGTAAAGTGTCGTATGCGATGTAGGCCTTAGGTGAGGGGTCAGACAAAGAGTGATTTGAAGATTGTGATGAAGGAAGATCACAGTGAACCTTGGTCCCTGGGGCTCAGCCCATAAAAGCTACTTGATGGTTATCATTGATTGAAGGGTCAATGTTGGTTGCATACATAGCCAGGTGACTATTGAGGACAAAGGCCTGGGCGTGCAAGGTATGTGGGGTTACTTCTGTCTAACTGGAATTCAATCCCCTCTAGTTTCAAAAGGCATTCCCCCAAAAAAAGCTTGAAATGATTTCATTAAAGTGAACCTGGGCTGGAAACAAACAGACAAGGTAAATGTAGAAGGTTGTAAACAACTCATACAGGAACCAGGAAGCTCCATTCATGTTGTTAGTAATGTCACATTGTTTATCTAAATGTCATTTTTAGTCATTTAGTGTTGTTTTCAAGACAGCAATTGCCATCATTGAATTTATTTTTTTACACAAAGCGTTTTGTTTGCAATTATCACAGAAGTATTGATTGGCGCTAAGGCAATTATAAACTCAATCCTGATGCATTTCTCACTTAACCAGCCATTAGCTACTTAAGAAAGATTGGTGTTCATTTACTCAGTATTAACTAGTATATCATAGTCACTGGATAGGAACATGATCAACATGTATTTTTTTATTGTAAACAGAGCAGTGGCTATGGTAATGGCTGTTGCTAATAAATTATTAACGTTTTTTAAATTTTAGCAGAATTGTTTTGTATTGCCTGCCACGGGCAAAAGTCTTTAACAGCCGCATCCTTTTTCATAGTCAAAATTAGCTCAGTGATTATAACAGTGTACCTCCCCTATTAGATTCTCCTCAGGTTATAGAAAGGTTCTGATAGAGATTAAATTTATATTCTACAGTCTGTGGAGTAAAAAGACTTCTAATCCACCGGAAGCCAACGTCTCATTTAAATAAACTGCCTTGATAATTTAGGAAGTTCCACATAAGGAGGATGGAGTGTATATGATTTGGATCTTGCGCAACATGCTCTTAGGATGTGGCGGCGGCCATCTTAATGAGTTTGCAGCTTATCATTGCTCACAAGAGAAAGCAAATCAATCACTACCCATGCATAGTGATGGGTATGTGGGAGGAGGCAAAGAGCAGGAGACAGAGAGAAGTGGAGATGTGACACGAGAGAAAGCGTGTCAGTCCTCGGGTGTTGTTTACCATTACAGCCCTCTGCCAAGGCTTTTCCTAAGGGACACTTGTTTTAATAAAAACTGGCCCCATATTAAATTCTAATCCATTAGTGTGGCTGGCGAGCTCTGACAATGCTTTATCAAACCTCTGGAATAAATGAATGCTTCTTCATTATCACGGCTGGATTGTTTCAGTGATTGTGGTCTGGTACTTACTCATGCCAGGGTTACATTAAGATTTTCAAAACACTTACTCTGTGACATTTAATAACTTTTTTCTACCTCATGTGCCTTAAAGACTGTACGCCTCAGTTCAGTTTGTTTCTACTGCATTAACAAAGATATTCATTTCAGGGTGCTACATAAGAATAAATTACTGTAAATTTAGTTATTTTTTTGTGTCCTAAATGTGGAAAACCTATGGCCACCTTAAATGGGGTTGACTGCAAACTTGAACCAGAGACAGACGAACATCCAATGAAAACTTTCTGAGAGTTTTGTTAAACTCACCCCAATAGTTCATGGAATATTTTACTGTCATCAATTTTATCAGTATTTTTAAAAAAGGTGCTATTAGATGAAATTTGACAAGATGTTGGTAAGAACCAATCCAATCCACACATGCAAAGAAATCAAACCATTAATTTTCACACATTATGTAATGTTTAGGGAACAAGTTTTGAAGGCAAAATAAAGGAAGGTTCAACAACTCATGAAAAGTCAGGACACCAGCTGGAATCTATCAGTAGTTTTAAAGCAATTGTGCCTCTTATCAGATACATATCAGCTGCTTCAGTTCAACTAATGGCCTAGAAATCAGTGTTTCATTACCAAGATGGCACACAAGAAACATCTCTTGATGAGTATAACCAAAGTGCACGATTTGTGAAAAAAACGCCTCAGAACCCAGTGCTCCATCTGGACCGCATAGGGGTGCACGATGCCCCCTGAACTGGAGACCTTGTGCCTGAGTGTTACTCTGATGAGCTAGGATGGAGGAGACAATGAACCTACCCCCCCCCCCCCCCCCCCCCCTTCTCCACAACAAATCGCATCCTGTTTAGGATGTTAAATTTTAATTTAATACATTTTGTTTAAGAAGCCATGACTCCTGTCTCCTTGGGTGGTAATGCACTGATAGGCACGTGCAGAGGAGGGGGCTTGAGCACCTGCCCCTTTTCTCTTTAATGTCCAAAGTGCCCTTTTTTTCCAGGGCATGTTTTTTTTTTTTTTTTGCATATGTGTGTGTGAAGGCCTGTCTGTGCCCCTCAATGATAAAATGTAACTATCAGTAACAATCCCAGCCTGATAAAATGATCAGGCTGCTGTCCGTCACATGACGACCAATAATCAATGCTCGTCCATGAGGGCACCGGTTACCGGGAGCGAGCTGCACACGTGTTTTTTTCCACCTGAGCAGCGGCGCTCTAGTAGAAACAGACTGATGTAACAAACTCCGGTAAGTAGAGGGGATGTGGGGGTTTTAACATTTTCTAGTCAGATGGTTAAACAGTCCCTTTATCTGCAGTTTTGCTCAAAAAGCGTTATTCTCTCTGCACCCTTCGCTGTTGTTTGCCCCTCTCCCCTCTCTCTCGTGTTGCTCCTGAGACCAGCTGATGATAGCTTCCCGTTCCAAGTTCCTCCTCGCGCTGGTCCGGTAAATACTGACACAGAAGCCGCTAATTTGATGCTATTCTAACATTCTAACAACTCTGCTGTTCTAATTTTTGTTCTCTTATGACTTAACAGCTGTAGTTGAACCTAAACGGAGCAAAAGATTCAACCAGAAGCAGAAACGTCTCCTATCCCCTCTCTCGCCACTTTGGCCACACACGGCCTGCCCCCATTGTCATAACAACCAGCTGACAGACAGATCAACGGGATGCATTTAATTGCATCAAGTAAATAGTACTACCATCACTAAACGTCTATGTATAGAACAAAAATAACAACATTACCTGAATATTCAGTCCAGTATAATCTAGTTTCTCTGGACCTGTTAGCAGGTGCTTGTCTCTCAGTCAGAATCAGGTCTCTGTTCAGCTTCATTCTCTTTATGTCACTCAGTAAAACTGAGGTGACCAGATATACACAATGAAACTGTGGCACATCTGTAGTGAACCAGTCTTTCATGTAGGACGCTGGGGTTCAAATCCCAGTCTAAGCAGGTGTATGTACCCCTTTTTTAACTTTAAGCACCTGCCCCTTCAAAGGTCTCTGCACGACCCTGTGCACTGGTGTGCTTTTGGTAACATTCTTTCCAACATCTGGTGGGAATTTCTTGTCAATGCTCATTTTGCCTGCTGTACAATTAGATAATACAGTTAATTCCAGGGTACTAGCAATACAAATTTTTGAAGGAAAGCCAAAGACTGCATCTGGTTTTCTCATCAATATTTTCTCCTGTCTTGAGTGTCCTTTGGGCGGCCGTGTAGGGACACCATCGACTCCCAGATAGGGCATCTAGCAATATACAGGTCCTTCTCAAAAAATTAGCATATTGTGATAAAGTTAATTCTTTTCTGTAATGTACTGATAAACATTAGACTTTCATATATTTTAGATTATTTACACACAACTGAAGTAGTTCAAGCCCTTTTATTGTTTTAATATTGATGATTTTGACATACAGCTCATGAAAACCCAAAATTCCTATCTCAAAAAATTAGCATATCATGAAAAGGTCCTCTAAACGAGCTCTGAACCTAATCATCTGAATCAACTAATTAACTCAAAACACCTGCAAAAGATTCCTGAGGCTTTTAAAAACTCCAAGCCAGGTTCATTACTCACAACCACAATCATGGGTAAGACTGCCGACCTGACTGCTGTCCAGAAGGCCATCGTTGACACCCTCAAGCAAGAGGGTAAGACACAGAAAGAAATGTCTGAACGAATAGGCTGTTCCCAGAGTGCTGTATCAAGGCACCTCAGTGGGAAGTTTGTGGGAAGGAAAAAGTGTGTCAGAAAACGCTGCACAATGAGAAGAGGTGACCGGACCCTGAGGAAGATTGTGGAGAAGGACCGGTTCCAGACCTTGGGGGACCTGCGGAAGCAGTGGACTGAGTCTGGAGTAGAAACAGCCAGAGCCACCGTGCACAGGCGTGTGCAGAAAATGGGCTACAGGTGCCGCATTCCCCAGGTCAAGCCACTTTTGAACCAGAAACAGCGGCAGAAGCGGCGGACCTGGGCTACAGAGAAGCAGCACTGGACTGTTGCTCAGTGGTCCAAAGTCATTCGGAAATCAAGGTGCCAGAGTCTGGAGGAAGACTGGGGAGAGGGAAATGCCAAACTGCCTGAAGTCCAGTGTCAAGTCCCCACAGTCAGTGATGGTCTGGGGCGCCATGTCAGCTGCTGGTGTTGGTCCACTGTGTTTTATCAAGGGCAGGGTCAATGCAGCTAGCTATCAGGAGATTTTGGAGCACTTCATGCTTCCATCTGCTGAAAAGCTTTATGGAGATGAAGATTTCATTTTTTAGCACGACCTGGCACCTGCTGACAGTGCCAGAACCACTGGTAAATGGTTTACTGACCATGGTATCACTGTGGTACTCTCCTGACCTGAACCCCAGAGAGAATCTGTGAGATATTGTGAAGAGAAAGTTGAGAGACGCAAGACCCAACACTCTGGATGAGCTTAAGGCCACTATCGAAGCATCCTGGGCCTCCATAACACCTCAGCAGTGCCACAGGCTGATCGCCTCCATGCCACGCCGCACTGAAGCAGTCATTTCTGCTAAAGGATTCCCCACCAAGTATTGAGTGCATAACTGAACATCATTATTTGAAGGTTGACTTTTTTTGTATTAAAAACACTTTTCTTTTATTGGTCGGATGAAATATGCTAATTTTTTTAGATAGGAATTTTGGGTTTTCATGAGCTGTATGCCAAAATCATCAATATTAAAACAATAAAAGGGCTTGAACTACTTCAGTTGTGTGTAATGAATCTAAAATATATGAAAGTCTAATGTTTATCAGTACACATTACAGAAAATAATGAACTTTATCACAATATGCTAATTTTTTGAGAAGGACCTGTATATGATTTCTATGGCAAAAACTGGCAGGTGCATGACTAGCCCAAACACCTTCAGTCTTTGAGCACCATAAAGGGTCAACTCAAGGCACCCAAGACAGTTAAAACTAAAAGCTTTTCCCAGGAAATGTTTGCAATTTAGTTTGTGGTGTATAAAAAATGTCTACCTTCCAAACCAAATCTAGGAGCTAGTTCTATAAAAAAAAAATAAAATCTGCTTGCCTTAAAGCTCCTCCTTCAGTTCTACATTTGGAAACCCTAAAAACCAAACGTGGACCTGCAGTCTACAACGGAAGGGTTCTGTTGGTAGAAGAACCATGAAACTTGAATGTCTTTAAGATATAGTTTCGTAATAGAATTTTGAAACAAAAAGTATTAGTCTGTTATAGATATTTCAGGTAGCCAATGGAGCAAAGCTAAATTAAATCAATTTAACAAGAAGCTGAATTAATCATGTCACAGTTTTGCTACAGTGACCATATTTAGTCACTAAAGTCATCTATTTTTTGTCGATTTTTAGCGTGAACATGACATAAATGTATTTAAGACCCATCAGAAGGCCCATAGCATGATGAATGTGGGAGCCTCAGGCTCTTGTTTCATTAACTGAGGGTCAGAACATTCATTTTGAGGCAGATTGGAAAACTGCAAACCTGGCGACTCACTGCTCACTAGAATAGCTGCCTTGCTTTTGCACTTTTACGTAACGGTCTTTATTGCTGTTTGGTTATGTGGGCAGTAAATAGTTGCTTTAGTGTGCAAATGGCCAATGAGCTTCCTTTCTTTCCTCTGGCCCGACGACGATTAGAGGGGCTTTTTTAAGATCTAGCCCTTGCTGTGATGAGCAGAGATGAAGAGCAGAACGTCGATAACAGGAACTGGCGGTGGAGTGGATAATTAGCCTTAAAAAGGAACAAAGGATCAATACCCCCACCTTTGCCAAGAGTTTGTTCATGGAGAAAACAGGTTGGGGCATCCGGTGCAGAGCCGTCAGCTACAACAGGTGATGCATGGTCTTCAGACTATCATTCAAGAATTAGCAACTGTAATGGAAAATCTTCTTATTTACAGTTTAGGCTGATTTGCTGATACAGTTCTGCTTAATCTTGAGGAAGAGCTACTTTACGGGTCATGAAGCTCTAATGAAAGGTAGCAGTGGGAGAAGCATTTTAAATCATCTGCTGTTATGGTCAAAAATCACACACTACGTAATTTAAATACCCTAATACTTCATGGCATATAAGGTGTTGGAAATATTACTCAGGGGTTCTGGTCCATATTGGTATGACAGCATCACAGATTCTTTGAATTTGTAAGCTGAACATCTACAATGAAAATCATTAGTTCCACCACATAGGTTCTGGACTGGATTGAGAAAATACCCCCCCACACCATCATACTACCACCACTAGCCTGAACTGTTGATACGAGGCGGGATGGATCCATGCTTTCATGTTGTTAATACCAGATTCTGACCCAACCATCTGGATGTTGCAGCTGAAACTGAGACTCATCAGACCAGTTTCTTACTGTCCAGTTTTGGACCATTGAAACCTTGTTGTGGGTGCAAATCCCAGTGGCAGGTCCTAAAATACTGGGACCAAAAACCAATCATCTAAACCTCATATCTGTGTCACTTTGATGCTCAATTTGAACTTCAGCAAGTCATCTAGAAACCTAAATTTGTTGAATGTGCTGCCATTTGATTGGCTGATTAGATATTTGTGTTAACAAGCAATTGAAAAAGGGGCTGTTGAGGGTTCACACAAAAACATTGCAGACTGATATCACCTCGCCTCGCCATCCTCCGTGTATCCGGGTCGTAGGGGCAGCATCCCAGGCCATCCTCTCCCCGGCCATGTCTGTCAGCTCATCAGCTGGGACGCCGAGGCGTTGCCTGGCCAACCTGAAGATGGATTTACTCCAGTTTGTCTTGGGTTGACCCGGGGGCCTCCTGCTGGCAGGACATGCCCAAAACACCTCCCTCGGGAGGTTTTTTGGGCATGTTTTGGGCACCTCCCAGGAGGCATCCTAACCAGATGCCTGAACCACCTCAATGTGTAGGAGCAGCGGGTCTACTCCGAGTCCCTCCCAGATGTCTGAGCTCCTTGCCCTATCTCTAAGGCTGAGCCCGGCCACCCTGCGAAGGAAACTCATTTCAGTCGCTTGTAGCTGCGATCTCGTTCTTTCAGTCATTACCCAAAGCTCATGACCATAGGTAAGAATTGGGGCATGGATCGACCGGTAAATAGAGAGCCTTGCTTTCTGGCTGAGCTCCCTCTTCACCACGACCGATAGAATCAGCGTCCGTGTCACTTCAGAAGCTGCCCCAATCTGCCTGTCAATCTCCCACTCCCTTCTTCCCTCACTCGTGAACAAAACCCCAAAATACTTAAACTCCTCCACTTGGGGTAAGACCCCTCTTCCAATCCAGAGTTGGCAAGCCACCCTTTTCCAGTCGAGAACCATGGTCTCAGACTTGGAGGTGCTGATACTCATCCCAGCCGCTTCACACTCAGCTGCGATCCTCCCCAGCAAGAGCTGAAGGTCAGAGCTCGATGAAGGTAGTGTGATCAGTTATTTTAAAGTTTTTGGGAAAAAAAACACTGGCCCTTTTCAGCTAAAAAGTCCTGGTATTCAGATGTTCTTTCTATCCAAGTGTCAGATGAAGAATTACACACACATTGAACAGTTATTGAATTATTTTTATGCATCTGCATAACTGCCACGACATTTGAAATGATATTAGCAGTCCTAACAAGGAAAATCCCTGCTTTCTATTTTTCTGCACAGCTTTAAAACAGATGCCATAAATGATTCAGACACCCCCTAACCAAGAAAGACTACCACACCTATCCTCCTCAAAGAGTTACTGTAAAGGTGCAGCTGGCTCCTACAAAAGTCCTAAATGGTAGTAAGTTTATATTTTATTTCCTTGTCGCCACTTTTTAATAGTTTATTTTACGAGTATTTACTAATTAGCCAAAATTAACAAATGTAGTGCAGATTTTATATCCATGTTAACCATGCACCTCTCATTGGTGTTCACACACAGCTTCATGTTGGCTGAAGACTTACCAGACTGACACAAAAGCCACAAGATTTAGATGGTGGATGTTTTTAGGAATAATTTATTATTTCATCAATACGTCTTCTGTTGAGAACTCTTTTTAGTGTTAACGGTAATTTGTAGGAAAAATTCCTACAAAGTGTATGAGTTCTAAATGATTATTTGTTAAACAAGTCACTTCATAAGACAGTCTGGTCCTCACACGTACCCTGTACTTAACTGGTATGGCCCCCTCTAAGTACCCTACCCTTTGTAAATATCCTGTACGTATCCCTATACATACCCCCATAAGTACCAGGATGTATTATGTATTGCTACTCGCATTTCTTTGGGGTTTCTTTGACAGTAAAAAACAATTTATATGAAGTTTAAAAAGTCAGATAGTCAACTATACTTTGTTTCTTTTGTTTTTTAAGTTTTGTTTCTCATTAAAGAGTTCTCCGAATCTATAGAAAACCCTGCTTAGTGCCAACCTTAAACTGTAAGTTCCAAACCTAGCAACCATGTTTTCAATTTGGTGTGGCTTTACTACCATGGTAGGGTGGTTTTACCCAATAGAAGGATCAGCATTTGATCTCCAGCTCCTGAAGATTCCTGAAGCGCCCTTGGGCAAGACACTGTTACCACCAAATATGCTTGAATGACCAAAAGTACATATGTGCTTTTGTTTTAAGACTGTTGGTGTTATTAATGAATTTGTTTTGTTATATCCGGATATCTTTTAATTTCATTGTTTTTTGGGCAGGTTCTTGAAAGTTAGACATGAGTCTCAATAAACCAGAGGCTAGGCACTGATCTAAATTAGTGGGTAATTATAAGGTTCCTTGGACTTGAAGATACTGTACACTGAGGAGGTAATGAAACATTTAAATCAGGTGTGTCGAAACAAAGAAACCTGTAAAACATGCTGGATACCAGCCCTCGAGGACTAGGATTGCCCACCTCAGGGCTAATTTGTAAAAATAAAGGTAAAATTGGAAAAACATATATGTATATACATATTTAGAGAGTGTATCAAGTAACTCTATGCTAGTTTTCCATACGTTTTCAAAAGTAAAATAAAGCATATTAAAAACCTTGAAAATACTCTTTATATTAAAGCATTTTGTGACACTTGGAGAAGGTTAAACATATGCTACTGTATAAGTGTAGACCATTTTAAAATGATTTTACCTTTTCTGATTCTCAGGTGTAAATACATATACTATTGTGTCACATTGCAACACATTTGCCAGAAACACAAACCAAGACAGATATCGCCATCTCACAATTTTTTATTTGAGGTATTTTATAATCTCTGAAGCGAAATATTAACTTTATTTGTTTCTTATATTGTCCAACATACCAAATACAACTAAATTTCTTTATTTTTGGCCCAGACCAAAACATGAAAAGTTTTAGCCAAGTATCTCATGAACCACTAGATGGTTTTTAATGAAACTCTCAGAAAGTAATCATTGGATATACACTTAGAACCGATTACCTTTTAGAGTCAACCTGATTCAAGATGGCGGCCAAAGCTAGTTAAAGGTCTCAAATGCTAAAATGGTTATAAGCCTGTCAATATTAAAGATACTGAAATAGTTTTATATGATAGTAGCTGAAAGTTAATCACAACACATACTGTATAGCTTGCAATACTTATTTACAAAATTTGACCAAAACATGTATTAGCTTCAATGATCCTATTCCAAATGTGTGAAATGCTAATGTGTCATTTTTTAGTATATAATATGTTTTTCTTTTCATGTTTAGTTTCAAACCAGACTAAATTTTGTAGAGCACATGTCACATTTGATCAAAAAGTCTGTTTTACTGTCAATAAAAATTATTATTTCAAATACACTTCCAAGAATTCAGCTTCCAGTCCTCTGTTCATCTAGCGTTTAGATGACTTTAAATCCTTTAAAACATGTTTTTATTGAAGTCTTTGAGGCTTTTGAGTCGAGCAGGAAGGAAAATCTCATGGTGTCATGATGAATGCCTGTAATTTTCACTGTGAATATAAGAAAGGTTAACAGTTCAAGGTATTTCACCAAGAGGAAATACCAGTATTGGCAATTTAAGCAATACAGTATTTCATCTAAAACGCTTACAGGCTATGTTGATAGACATGCGCTACTAATTGTTGTTGCGTGGTTGCTATGACAATTTTTTCATTAGAAAACGTGGGTTTTTGAGAGGTCAAACATAAAATTATGATTAAATTGTCTATCCCCTACCAATCTAACTAGTGTTTATGACATTAGCTCACATGTGTTCACAATTAAACATCCATCAGGGAAAAGAACCTCATTTATCTGCAGAAAAGAGGACCAAATACTCAGAATAATAATTAAAAAACATGTTTCATTTATCTCCCTTTACTTATATGGCCTAGTGGTACAGAGGACGCCCTTCATGTGGATGCACCGTGTTCGAATCCCGGCTTGGTCATGTGTCAAAGTATCCTTGGGCAAGATACCCAATTGCCCTCAGGTCTCCCTTGAAAAATGTTTTCTTGATCTCAATCAATAATGGTTGTTTTGTTTTTAACTAATTCCTGATTAATCTCACCAGCTAACAGTCCAGACATTGAGCATTCTCTTTGTTGGCCCAAATCTCCCTAACATTTAATTATTAGCACATAAGTAACCTCAGAGGTGCAAATTGATTATTTGAATTTACACATTAAGTCGGAACCTACAGGGACCTCAATTTCCAACACCATTTGAACATTATCCTCTCAGAATCCTGTTTTTTAAATTTATTTAAAACCTATTAACAGGTTTCTGAAACACACAAACGGCCAAGGCACGGTAGTATGTAATTATCTTTCCATGAATTATTAATTTCATTACACCGTGACTGAATAAATGCGGAGGGTAGATGGCGGAAATGTTCCTTAAAAAAAATTTGTCTCAATTGGTTAATCTGAACTGTTGAAAATCCCACCAGTGGATGTATGATACGGTTTTCTGATCTTGGTCTTGTTTTATTTTAGATTGAGTTCACGTTGAGTGAAATATTGCTCACGCTCCATTTAGAATTAGATCCTTTACAGAGCACAAAGGTCATACACTGTGATCATCAGATTAAAAACTGTCCAGCTGTAAACCGCCCAATTGTGGAGCCATTAGCAGTTAACGTTCTGTCAGCAGAAGGGAGAAAAGTCATTTGGATTTAGTTAAGTGCTTCATTTTCCAATGCATATTTGCAATTTCAACCAATCTCTATGTCTGTTTTTCTTCTTCTTTTTTTTTTTACAGTAAAGTCAGAGAAAAACACAGAAAAATAATACTTCAGCAAGCAAGATCCACGTGGTGCTTTTTATCTCCGGTTAAAGACCGTAGCAATTGTGCTGACAGAGTCGGATTCGAAGGTTTTAACATTTGCTAGAAGCCAGGAAAGTATAAAATGTGAATGTCAACCTCAAGAGCAAAAAATGGACAGACCTTTTACAGCTGGCCAATTAAATTCCCCTTTATTTCCTAAAGAGGGATTCAGGATTTTTTTTTTTTTTTTTTATGTGGCTAAAAACCCTCCACGGATAGGTTACAGCTACAGAAGATGAAACCGTTTGCACCCGTGGAATGCATTTTTACCACGGGTCACCATTTAAACCAATTTATATTGCTTTTTGAGTCCTTTTTAAATAAAACCGTGTTGTACGGTGTCAGCAGAAAGAAAAACCGTGTCCCTGAAAATGTAACTAAATCATTTTTTTCCCCTCAGTCAGAACAGAGTTACAATCTGGACTCAGATTGATTCCTCCTAGCTAATGGGTTAATTCCAGCGTAATTCAATAACCACATTCTCCCATGATGCCTTACACATTTATATGGAGTCTATAATAACGCCCTGACAGTTAGATGAGTTGGGGAATCTCTGGTGGTTTAATTTGGTTCTAATTCCTCCTGTTAACACACTTTAACACAGCAAATGAGATCTAATACGCATCGCCGACTTGATCTCGAACATTTCTGACTGTTGATCAGGTGTGTATAAATTCACCGGAGGGATACGGGACCGGAATGCAGGAGTTTTTTTTTAACCTGAAGACTTGAATCTTTGCTTTTGTTAGTTGAAAATGGAGGTTAATTACATGTGATGCAGTGTAAAATAAATGGATTAATTCAGGTTGTGTGTTGTTTTTTTTTTAACAGACTCAAAATAGGAAGCATGAAAATTCAGAAAATAATTATTATTCAGCTCAGAAAAACAAAATAAAATGTGCAGCCTTGGAAATTAGGGCAAGTTGAACCAAACCATCTCTACGGAGAGTGCTGTTAAAAGGCAGGTTGTCAAAACAGAATTTGAATTATAACATTTAATCTTCAAGCAGAAGAATGGTTTTTAACTCCTCAAGGTCAACAGCGTATTCGGTTTCTGTATAAATACCACGTAGTGTACAAAGTCTAACCTGCTAACCTTTTCTACATTCATAAATAATTGATATACTTGTACAATGGTGTCCTATTTCAAAATGTAAATTTCTTACTTTTAATGTTTAGACACCTTGCATAATGTGGAAAATATGATACTTCTGTTACCTTGTAGAAAATGTGAATTCCAATAATCGTCCCAAATTCGTATAGTGCTTTTCTAAGTCATCAACTAAAGCACTTTACATCAGTCAATAACATGCTGAAGGCAACCATACACAGGCGCTGCTGGACCCTCTGACCACCAGCAGGCAATGTACGTAAAGTGTCTTGCCCAAGGACACGACAGGGTGAGCCAGCTGGAGTGGAATTTGAACCGACAACCCTCCAAACGTCCAGCCTCAATACAATACAGAAGCAGATCATGGCACCCTATCGAAACCTGACAGGCTTCAAGGGGGAGTTTTACAATCCTCTTCCTTGAAGCTGATAGGTAGCAGTGGGAGCAACCTCCATGAAAAGCTGTGATTGGACGAGATTCGATCAACATGCCAAATGAGCCAATGAGGAAGGGCTGCACCCGCAAAAACTTTAATTAAGCCTCTGACAGTTTACTTTGTTTTTCAGAGTTCTACAGGCCAAATGTTGGTCAGGCACTCGTGTACTGTTGGATATTTGTTCTGAGCTCTATTTGATCGATCATGTTTTTATATCACACATCCTATAATTTTCCTCTTCCTCTAATTTGGAAAAGTTTTTCCTTCTGTTTTTTCTTAACAAACTCGACAATAACAGTAACTGTATGTGTTATGCTTTTTTTAAATTAAAAAGCTCTATCTCTTCAACAAAATTAGCACATAAAAAAAAAACGCTATTTTAAAAATCCCATACATGTATTCTGCCACCTGGTGGAGGACCAAAGTACTGCAGGTGTAAAAGTGTCTTTTTTTTCCTTTTGATTGTTATTTTACCTTGTTTTTTTAAACTTTTTTTCATGTTGTATTTACATTAGATAATTCATAATTAATAAAAAAAATATGTTATTTCATGTATGAAGCTTCAAACTGTTTGCATTTACAATTCTGACAGACACCAACCTTTTATTAAAAAGACTGACTTATAGGGCTGCAATCAAAATACAGATATTTACCATAAAAATAAATTGCAGTAAATGTAATATTATATTTTAGGATTGACAATCATATTTTCTTCAATGTTTAATTCAAAACCAAATCTTTTGAATAAATAAAAGGCTAAATTAACTAATAGCTTGATGCAAAATGCCGGTCTCAGTGCTGCCGTTATGTTTACTGGTATGTGGGCGAAGTCCAGACATTTTAAAATGAGCAGTCTGGTTTTCACTGCCTGGTGTTTACACTAGGAGATGCAGAACCAGAGCAAATAATGCAATGTTGGATTCTTTACCCTCTTTCCTTCAGGCGGAATATTGAGCAGTAATTTTTGGGTGATTTATTTCACCACATTTTGGTCCCACATGTCCCCAAAATGCTACTAAATGAGTCTGAATTTGAAATAAAGGCAGTGATTTTCATCATTCCTCGTTTCTGTTTGTTTTCATTCTCATCGTTCACCTCTTTGTACACTAGTCTGACTCTGTGTTTCTCATCCACGAGGCCTACACACACACATTCGCAGGTACACAGAGAACATCATAAGTAGCTGACGTCAATAATGCTGTAAGAGCTCTGAGAGCCCCTCCACAGAAGGCTTTTTTTTTAACAAGCACACCCACACTCTGCCAAGTTCAGCCTCGCCATTGTCCAAACACAAGCAAACTGTCACTCACTGTGCTCTGCTACAGGGACACAGTTGAGAAACAATCGCTTTTACCCCTCGAGACGAGTCCATTCTGCGACGGTTAAAGCTCGTGCCAAACTTCATCCTTTTTAGCGAGTCCCTATCTCATGAGCTGAAATCAAATAACACCGTTGGATTCAGGAATTGTCTCTTTCTTTCTTGTCAGTGCTATTCAATGCTGTTTTCAATGGCCGCATTAGTATGTCTCTCTCTCTCTCACGAGTGAGAAAATTAGTTTTTCTACCTCCCACCATTTCATTATCTGAGCGATCTCCCAGCGCACAGTCTAATTCCTTCAGCGAGGCCCCGGTTTCTGCAGACTCCTCGCTGCACGTTCAAAGATGGAACCAGAACGGGGACGGGATCGAAAGGGAGTAAAAAAATAAATAAAAATGTATAGAGAAAGACTAAGGAGAGAGCAAACCAGTGGAATTTTACAGTAAATCACAAGGCTGTTAAAAGTGTACACAAACGTCTATAGATGCTCTGCAGACCTTCAAAGACAAAAGCCGCCTACACACGAGCCTTATCTGCCTCCTTCAAGCCATCACACTTGGAAACACACCAATAAAGAGCCACATTTACCAATGACAATACAGTCTCGTTGTGAACCAGACTAAGTAAACATGTTTCCTCTTTGATGATAACTGGGTTGAACCTGTGGGGCAAATAATACATTCTACGTAGCATGAAGACTTTTCAAAGGAAACCAATCACGGGTGGAGGAGATGTACGGTCGCCTCGTGAACTTGAAAGGAAGTAATTACGAGGTGGGAATTAATGCGGTTTTACATCAGGAGTGACATTTCACCAGATGTAAAGCTGATTTAAAGGTGCTCCACTGTGATTTTACACATAAAAATAAATACACTCAAAGAAATATTTAGTTGAATCAACAACAACAAAAATGCATTTTATGGGTGGGTCTTAAATTTTTGCAAACATTGTATTTAGCCTATTCAAATATATATATATATATATATATATATATATATATATATATATATATATATATATATATATATATATGAGTTTGATTTTAAATCAGTTTTATAACAGTTATTTTCAGATTTACCTAAATTCACATTGAGTTATACATAAAGACATGTATGTTATTTGTGTTAATAAAACCTATCAACACAACAATTAGATTGTTAACCTGACCAACGCTTATCTACCGAGACATTTAAAAGCTAAATCATAAGCCATCAATAACAAACTGATGTGTAATTTGAAAGCAAATCAAAAACAATTAGTTGTTTTTACGTCTATAAATAGTTTAAAAAAAATCTTAAAAGAAAAGTGTCAAAAAGAGCCTATTAATCATAAAAGTGACATTTTAATTCATGTTTGTACCCCAGTTCCTTATAACAGATCAGTTTTTGGAATTTCGTTTTTGCCCACACATACATATGGACACTTTATATATAATGAATGTTTTAGGCATTTTTGAGTGAACAGACACCTTGTACCATTTAGTACATTTTGAGCTTTTCTTTTCGACAAAGTATCATTTAGGATACCTTGGAATTATTTTTACAACAACATATTTGGGACACTTGGAAAAAAGAAAGAAAAACCATTATTGTTTGAAATTAAAGTTACATTACCAACATTAACACCAAAATGTTGAGACAATTACAAAATGTTGTGAAAAATGCCAAAAATAATTTCCCCAGGCTTGAATAAAATTAACAAAAAAAACAACAACATTAGTTTGATTAAAAAACTAATCAAAAATGAAACTAGCTCTGGTACAATACCCATAATGCCTTGTGTGAATGAACTATGGTGACATAATACTTAAACAGGTTTTGATAAAATTATTTTAGTATTTCAGCATTTTGAGGTATACACAACCTGCAAATGACAAAAATCCCAAGCTTTAGGTTACAGTATGAGTATTAATGTATAATAATAATAATAATAATAATAATAATATAGTAATAATAAGCTTATTTTAGATACTTCCGATGTTTTATGGGTACTTTGAAGTATGTGTATAATTTAGGGACTCTTATTGTGAAGGAAGTTTAATGATTTTAGAGTAAAAACTGCATTAAAATCATTTTTAAAGCCTTGTTACAATATGTTTTGTTACAATAGTAATAAAAACACAAAAATATGTGAGATATTAATTGGAATGTTTTCATGACATTTAGCCTTTAGCGTTGACAGTTGAAAACACTTTTTCCCCAACAAAGTGGTCCTAATACATTGTCATACATTTCAGATGTAGCTCTCTTAAACATTGTAAAAATGCAAAAAATCTTTCGAAGTCTCCGGTAAACTCGTGAAAGCCTGCAAACAGCATCTGATCTTAACGGAAAACATTTTAACTCATGACAGTAACAAGTATTGATTCATTTTAGATCTAGTTGAATCTGCCACCATGAGCACAGAAAGTCTTTTATTAATTATCCATTAATTATGTATATTTAAGGAACAATTCTCTGTATATTATTCAATGACAAACTTGAGGCAGGACATGTTTCCGTGCACGCACAGGCTTACAGTGAGTTAAATGACTTGACACTCTAAAGGAAGCCATACATCAACCTTTCTGTCTTGTTTTTTTGTTTTTTTTTTGGCCAGGCATCACCAGCCTCGGCTGGGGAGTCAGTAATGCTATGGTTGCCATTTATCAAACGACAGGGTTACTGCGGCTCCGGATCAGCAGGTGCAGCCGCCATAAACAAACAAACAAAACGGGAGGCCTGATGAATACAAGCGTGCTGCCCAATGGGAACTGAAAAAGAGGGCAGGCTAAACAAGGAGTAGGGGCGGACAAGGGAGGGCGGGGGGCGTCACAATAAAGAAAAATACTAAATAAAACAGTTCAAACTTCTCAAGCAGTAGAAGCTTTGATCTGACATACATACATTATATCCGTTAATATTCTTTAAAACACAGCACCAATTAAAGCTACGGAAAATATTGCACATATGAAACGATGGCTCCCAGGATAATTGCAATCCATTTTGCATGAAGGATTTCCATCTCTATATTAACTTCATTATCCACCATTCAGCTCGGACTAATGCTAACGGCAGAATAGCAGCGACTTCATTACTCCCATCTGCAGCTCGATATCAAAGAATGAATCAGCAACATGGGAGGTAAAGCTGCTCTCTGTCACCTAATGGAAGTACGGTATGCAGTTTGTACCATTTCAGTGCAAGATTTAATAGCTTTTCATCATGTGGAGCTCACACATTCCAAGCATCTGTAGCAGCCTTCGCATTTTTTTCTTGGATGAAGTAAATTTGTGATATAACAAAAAGCATTACATATTTTGGGCGAGGATAATTAGATTTCGCAGGAGTTCATTTGAAGACGATAATCCCAAGGAAATTTATTAAATTAAGTCATTATATTAAACTGTAAATCAGAACATGGTGTAAATACAATATTCAAAATGAGAAAACCATGAACATACAGCAATATTGAGTAAAATCTACCAGTGTTGGTTAACAAATTATACTTAAAATACCAAAAATTATTGTAGAAATCTGGTCAAAGAATTATGTACTCTCATAAGTTATTAGTGATCTATATAAATTAGGTTGAATGGCGTTTGGACTTTTCTCCCCCCAAAAAATTTTAATAGATACTTTAGGTTTATCACCAAATCTGAATTCATTTACAAATTGCAGATTTGGTTTAATATAGCAAAAAATTGCATACATTTTTTTTAAATAAATTCAAAGTATTAACACTTTAAAGGCATTATATGCTTTTTTGGTTTGTTTTTAGCACCCCCTAGTGTCCCTTTTAAGTCACTGTCATAAAAAAATTTGCATCGTCTATGCTTCATTATACATGTAAAGGGTCATATTAGCAAATACTGGCTCAAGAAAAAAAATGTTGTAGTGTGCCTTTAAAGCCTGAAAAATAAAAAAGCACTGCTTTTAAAACTGCTTTATAGCATAATGTTAATATAGCAACTATAAAATATATATATGTTTTTAAATATGTAACAAAATACCAGTAATAAAATAAGAAAATGGTCCATTTTCACCTGTAGATCATCTACCAAATGACAGAAAATGCAAAAAGTACTAATTCTAATACTCTACCTGGATGTTTTAAGACCAGAGGAGGTTTGATGCTAATTAGCGACAATAGGCTACAAGGAGTTGTGACTAATGTTGAAAATCAAGTAAAATACAAGTTGTTTTCTATGAAAATAATACAAATGTACAATTATTGCATTTAAATTTTTTCCTTTTCCAAACAGAACTGAAATATCAAATACTACAAATGATTTTAAAGTAGTTTTTTTTTGTAGATATTATGTATTTAGATACAAAATCCTGTTTCCTAACAGTCAAATCAGCCTAATTAAAAGTTTAGAACAGAATTTTGGGGAAATATCTATTAAATTAAGCAGCAATAACAAGAACTAAGCTGGTTGTTTTCTTTGGATAGACAAAATAATAAATCTTACTTATTATTCTACATTTAGTGGAAAAATAACACCCATTAAAACATAAAGCGCTTCATATCTACGCAAGTACAGGCTTGTCGTTATACAGATTTTACTGTGATTGAGTCCTTGACCGTCCCTGTGGATGTTAAGAGCTTTGCTATGACATTTCACGTGAAAACACTTCATCCATAATGCATTTTGGCCATAAAGCAGCCCACTAGCCTCACATAATGATTCCCACTTTGGATTTAAGACCACAGGAACAAACAAAATGCAGATGCCACGGGGTTAGGCAGGAAGTGAAGGCATGAAGAGGAACGAAAACTGATCAGTAATTATGGCAACGTGAGGTAGAAGGGGAGGCATTGGCAGTGTTTGGAAGGGGGGATGGGGGGGAAATCGGTTGAGTGCTGATGAACATTTGAGCATTTCTACATGCCTGAAGGAATTCCATTAACCACTCTGATTAAAGTAATCATTGGAGCCATCGGTGCCTGTCAGATGCCATCCCTGCCCTCTCAATTACCCAGATCTCCTTGAACTCAATTGCTCACATCATCATGGAGACTGGGTGGTAGGAGGGAAGCGAGGCAGCGCTGAGGAAAAAGGCTTTTTTGGTGGAAACAAGAAGGGACGGCGTAAGGTGAGGCATTAATCGAGCATATGGAAAATGTCCACCCACTGGATCCGTCTCAGCATGCAGGGCGCAGATACACATTAGCCTAATTATCTTTCAGATGTGTTTGCATTGTGTTACGATACAAAAAGATCCAAGAACTAAAGTTAAAATCAGGTTGGGTAATTGTGCATCATACTTAGTTAATACAACATTCATGCAACCAGCAGTGCAAACTCCAAAATATAGAAAGACTTCACATTTAATTAAAAGTACACTTTAAGGCAATTAATCCAAAATATACTCAATAATTTTCACCAATTTAGAGCCTCAAAATAAACAAAGAGAAGGTATCTGAAGTCAAGATTCCATTGGCTGGTAAAGTCCAGACTTTGATTTGGGCTGTAAAATTAACAATCTAGAGAAAGGTCAAGTCTATTTATTTTTATTACCCTTTCACATAAAATCACAACACCCTGTCCTGCTAATACTATAGATGCACTTGATGAAAATCCAGAAACACATCATACATAAAAAATTGGCATTAAAAGAGAAGGGTGTAAAAAATGGGGGCCCTAGAATGGAACGTTGCCCCCAGGCCCCCAAACTGGTTAATACGGCCCTGTGTATGTGCATCAAGCTGCTTGTATTTACCGTAAACACACAAATCTGCCATCAACACCATCTGAGGAGCCACAGAACACGATTCTTTAGCAAAACTCTGCTAAGTCTGTCCCAGAAAACATTTTTAATTAGCCCTTTATTTTAGGCGCGCACATTTCCGAGTATAATTGCCCAGCAAGTTTTTGCTCCATGCACTGAAAATAGCAGGAGTGATGAGCCAACACTTCATGCAACTTGGACAGGTTTCATGCACCGTCCCCACTCTGCTTCCACATTGATTAACTCTCAAATGGTGCGAAAGCCGAGAGCGTAAGAGAACGCCGGCTGCCCATCACTGTCTGAGAGAGGCTCGGAGCTGAGAGCTACAGCTTTGCCGCTGCTGCCGTCTGATGAGCTCTCTCTGCTGCATTCAGAGTGAGACTTATTTGACGGCTCCATCTGCACCTGAATCACGCCTTGTATTGCATCAGATTTTTTGCACGATAAGATTTAGCCAAAAAAGAAAAAAAAACATAATGTGGCGGCAGCATGAGGCAAGACTGCCTGAAATGTTTCGCCTCGCCTGCTTTTCTGAATACCGATGTTGACCACAGCAGAATTATTCTTTTTTACTTTCAACAGTTGGCTGCATTAAAGTTCTTGAAAAAAAAAATTAAGAAACCATGAAGGTGCTCATGCAAACGATGTTATGCTTTAAAAGTTTTTATGGGATAAGATTTGTGCCAAAATGATCAACCTAAAAAATACAGTCCCACACAGAAAATATATGCAAATAAAGCAACCATATATACATATTTATACTGCTAAACAGAATACTTATTTTTACTTCTGTGTTACTCAGACCATTTAGGCTTTTATTATGAAGGGCATGTTTTGGTTCTGCTGCACCAAAATTTTGCTTCTGCTCTAGGTTTTTGCTTTTGATAGAAAGTCAGTGGGAGGGGCTTTTCAGTGCTTCGATCCCATTGGTTATAAGGGTTTGAAATATGTGGCTCTAGCTATTTGCCATACATAGAGTCAACTACTTAACCCTTATAGCCAATGAGATTGAAGCACTGAAAAGACCCTCGCACTGAGCCTTCTATCAATAACAAAAGCCAAAATCAAGGTGCAGAAGAACCAAAATATGCCTTTCAGAATAAAAGCCTAAATGGTCTGAATAATGCAGAATTAAATGAGAACCAAAAAGGTGTGTCAAAGGAATAAAATATGAATTGTTAAGAAGTAAAATAATAAGTATTTTGTTAAGAAATAAACATATTTACTTATGAATTAGTTTATAATGTTTTTAGATGTTTTTTTTAAATTGTTTTTTTTTTTTTTTTTGCATTTGAATTTCACACTTTTGCTTCTAAAATGGTTATTTTGGTTCCATTTTGTCTGTGATTGAAATGTTTTGGTTTATCCTTTTGGCACAAATCTTTTTCCAAAGTTTCCTCGAGTGATTTCAGTCAAATCTATGACAGCATATTACGCCAACTTGGGCAAAATAAAAAGACAAAATGATGGGACTAAACTAGAAATGTAAATCAAAAAGAGCCAATGTAGTTTTTCCTTAAAAAAGTAAAAACACTGTTTCTATTAAAAAAAAAAAAAAAAGTCTAAATACTATTTCTAGGGGAAAAGTCACAAGCAGGCTATTTGAAGAAAAGCATGAGTAAACTTTAAAACTTCAACAACACTCCAGCAGTAACATTGAACAGAGGGAACTAAAAAGAACTTCCTGGAATCCTCCACAATAAAAGTCTCAAGAATACACCCGTACCACAAACAGACACAATGAAAGAGCTAAAACAATGTCCTTTAAAAAAACATATTTCTGATAAAAAAGGCATTATGGGTATTATAGGTTTTGCACCTGCTGTTAAGTTGTTCTTTCTTTATTCTTCAAAAAACTAAATACTATTTTTGTCAGTTTTTCTTTAAATTTTGTGTTTCAACTTTTTTTTCTCAACGTTTTGACATTAAATCAATTTTATTCTGAAATCAATCATTTTTTTGACACAATTCAACTTTTTCCTTAATATTTTGACCCAAACCTCAAAACGTCTCTTTTATTTTTGTTGCTACAAATAATTCTCGGGGTGGGGTGGGGGTGGGGGGCCCAACATATTAAATTAAAAACATAAAATCACCGCACTGCCATCTGCGCCACATTTTCAACATTTTTCATCTAGCTGCTCAGGTGCTTGATGCACCCCAATAAACTAGTTTTCCAATAAAAGCATCACAAAAAATTTATCTAATTCCACGTCAAAACAGAGCACCCCAGCAGCCACCGATGCCGTGCGTCTGCACACACTTTTTGGCTATGATTCACGTCCCCTGCTACATGTATGACACATCCACAGTTACAATCGGTTCCAGAACTCCTCATCTCCCAAATGGTGCCTTCTGCTCTCGTTCTGGGCTTCTACGAAAAGATCCGGCAAGACCCGGAGCTTTTCTTTCTTCTTCTTTTTTTTTCCACACAAGTGAAAACAAGCAATAAAAATAACGTTATATAACAGCTCTTTGCACAGAAAGAAGTTTAATTATAAATTCATAATAATCCAAATAATTCCCTTCGAGTTAGGCAACAGATTTCCTCTCCTAAAAGATGCCGTCTGTCTCGGTTTGATTGAATTCCTAAATGGTGATGCTCGCTGCACACTGAAAATGGTGGCGCGCTGCACCCCTTGCATTTTTATCGACCTGCTTTGCATATTGGGTTTAAGTGGGTCAAGTGTGAAGCAACCAAAGGGAGAGGAAGGGGAAAAAAAATCGAAACAAGCGCTTTTGAGGTTTAAGAACTAAAACATTTGAACACTTTCTGGTAGGAAATGTGTCGGAAACGTGCATACACATCAAAGAAAACCAATTAAAACCCAATTAAAAGCCCTTTAATCTAGCCGTACATCTTAGCGTTCGTAACCACTGGCTTTGCTGGGAGTTCTGTTTCCCAGTTGATATAAATGACCTCCTTGTTTCTTGCCAGGCAGCGATGTGGATGCAGTTGTCATGGTATAATTGCAAAGGGATAATGCTCATTGATTGAACCCCATTGATTCCAGTCCTCTCCGAGACACTAGCTTGCCCCTTTGAGTGAAGTATATACTGTATCTTCAGCGGATTTGACCGAATCCACGTCCTCGTTAGCCAACGTATCGACATGTGATTCCAAAATAAAAGCTGCCTCTATCTAGCTGACCAGTTAACCCATCGAGATCCCTCGCATCACCACCAACTCCCTCGTAGTACCAACCTGACATCATGTTTATTGGATGACAATAACATAGTTTGGTCAATATAGTGCAATAAGTGCAAAGCAATCAAAACTAAGAAGAAATCTGCCAATGCTTGTATAAAAATAGGTGTTACATCGAATCACAACATAATGAATACTTCAAATATCATTTATCAATTTAGTGCTTGATAACATATCAACTCTACATATTAAGAATGAATACTCATATTCATTTTTAATATAATAATCTCTTTTATGAGAGCTCATTGAAGGCGAACTCGCCTTCCAATTCCAAAAAGTGCAGAAAGCATACAAAGACAGTTCTTTTTTTTTCCGTTTTCTTTTTTTTTTTTAAATCTTCAAATGACGCAGTCTGTTTTGAACACTTGGGGGGTGTGCCACTTTCAAAATAAGCCACTTTTACAATGCAGAGCTACAGTAAAATGAAACTACAAACATAAGCCTTTTCCCGAGGATGATGGGAGTATGATGACACAGGTAATATTGATGTAGAATCAAAGTTTTGAAAAGACATGGCAGATTATATCAATAAATACTTACTTACAGACTACAGCAGAAAATAGTCCTACACAGTTCTGATGATCTGCTGTACAGTGTTTTTGTCCAAGAGTGATTTATTTGATCCTTTTTTAATATAAACAATTTCTTTTTCTGACTCACAATATACCTTTTTATGCATGGTTATATTCCTGAAAATGAACTTGGGTAGGATTTTACCAGTACACGTATATTTTTGTGTGTTGTTCAATCTTCACCATAGAAAAATAAAATTTGCATCATCAGTTAAGTGGAGCAAGTTTTGTTCATCCATGTTTCAAGAAAGCTTGTATCCATTCTCGTATTGTCATGATTCAGAAATAAGATTGTTCGGCACACCCCGTCCCCTAGCTCCTTTTGCCCGCTTAGTTCCTTTTTATTTTTTTGTGCCAAGGCACCCTAGAAACTGAGCCACTCTTTCAAGGAGAATCAAGAGAGAAAGTGTTTTGTTACATTAAAAGATAACGTTGCTCAGAACTGGCTAAAGGTGGTCTGTTTCTCCAGAACTTCGAGGTAATCGGGCTCAGATTGCAGTTTAGCTTTTAGCTCCAAATACTCGTTTCTGTTGGGCTCAACATAAACAGTACTGGGTGCTGTGCCATAGAGCACCGTTTCTCTTATCCTCTCCGGGTGCAAGAACTGACGTCTGACATCAAAATTGGGGTTGTATGTGTACGACACTGGCCCTGTGTACTTGTATTCTAAATTGGCACCTGCTGGGATGGATGGGATGGACTGATGGGGGGATTGCTTATCAGGTTCAAGGATTCCTCTGAAGAAATGATCCGCATCCTGCACAGGGGAGGGGTTGTCACGTGGTTCGATGGTGCTAACGCTGTACGAAGGGCTCCTCATCGTGCCGTCCCTCTCCTCGTCCGGAGTATTCCTGTACGTTACCTTGAGCTCATGCAGGTCACGGTAATCCTCCACAGTGTTCCCTTCCCGTGACCTGTAGATGGGATTTTTGCACATGTGGCCCATCGGGTGGGGGATGTACTCGTAAACGTGACCAGCGGGGGCTTTGACTTTAGGGCCGGACCGGTTGCTGTAGAGGCTGTATTGCAAGTTAAACGAGCTGACATCTGAATTGTTGGTGCTAGTGCGGTCACTCTGCGACTTTTTGCGCCTTTTCATTACCACCACAAAGAGCCCCGCCGCCACAAAGACGGACATGATGAAAACAAGCAGGAGGCTGAGGATGAGGACGGAGAGGGGGACGGTGCTGCTGAGGGTGTTGAACTTCAGGGGGGCACCTGTGGTGATGACTCGGTCATCCATGGGCTCCTCCGTCGGGGGTGTGGGTGAGACGTAAGCGTCAGAGTAGTCGGGGCACAGTTGCTCCGACTGGATCGAACGCAGATCCATCCCTGCGTGGCGTTTTGGCGTCTCACACACAACCTCGTTAACCACAGTGCCTGCACTGAGCTGCTCGAGCCATATTTTCATCCCTACTATGTCACAGGAACAGTCCCAGGGGTTTTCAAACAGATCTATCTGCACCAGCAACTTCAGCTGATCCAAAACCCCACTCACTGGCAGGTTTTGGAACTGGTTGTTACGCAGATTAAGCCTCGACAGGGAGAGGCTGGAAAAGATGCCCACAGGTAAAGTTTTAAGGAGATTGTTGTTGAGGAAAAGCAGCTGAAGATTAGGGAGGTAGCGGAACGCACCCGCATCCACCTCCTTGATTTTGTTGTACTCTAAATAAAGGTACTGCAAGTTTTGCAAGCCAAAAAACATCTCCCCTGTAAGCCTGTCCATGAGATTACCGTTTAAATACAGCCGACGCAGGTTGGTTAAATCCCCAAAAGCTCGGTCATGGATCAGAGTTATCCTGTTGTTTCCCAGGTGGAGCAAATCCAATCCAGTAGCATCGACAAAATCTGATCTCCGTACCACAGGGATGTAATTTCCAGTGAGATACATTTTTTTAGGGTTGTATGGCTTGGGTTTTAGATCAGAAATGCTTTCAATCTTTCTCTCTTGGCAGTTGACATTTAACCCAATTTCAGAAATCTGCAGATTACACGTGCAGGCAGTGGGACAGTCCAAAGGCACAGGAGATTTGGTCTGAAAAGCAATGATGGGGCCATATGGGTTGCCTCCCGGTAATCGAGACGTGGGCTTTAACCTAGTTCTGTTAAATTGCCGTGTGCCCTTGGTAGGCCTAGAGGAGGACCTAAAAACAGCCGAAGAGGTGGCAGAGGCCGTCACAGCAGCAGGTGTGGTTTGGTAATATCCATTGGTGCTGCTGGGGGGTGCAGGCCTGACCGTTTCCTCCGCAGGTCTTCGTGGACAGAGTTCCTGCTTGGACACCTCATCCAGGTCCCTACCGTGGAGCCTGAACGGTGTCTCACACACCACCTCTCCCACCAGAGCCGTGTAGGCTATACTCTCCAGCCAGGCCTTCAGAGCGATCAGCTCGCAGGAGCAATTCCACGGGTTCTCCTCTAGTTGTAATTCCACAACTTTGTCCATGTGCTCCAGAAGGCCAATGTAGGGGAACATTTTTAACCGGTTCCCCCTGAGGTCCAAGTGCGTAAGGGGAACATTCCGAAATATGTTCGAGGGGAGGGCAGAGAGTAGGTTGTCATTCAAAATCATCACTGTTAGTTGGTGTAGTTTGCTCAAGGTGTTGGGTTCTATAGTGGTAATATAGTTATAATCAATCTGTAGGTATTCCAAACTCTCCAGTCCTGCAAAGGTGTCATCCCTCAGAATGTCAATCTTGTTGTTATTCAGGTGCAACCTCTTTAATCCCTGGAGTCCATTGAAGGCACCTGACTCTATCTCAGAGATATCATTGTTCCCCAAGTGCAGGATGGTCACCCCGGTGTAATTGATGAAATCGTTGACTGACAGCTTCTTCAGGAGGTTCCCCGTCAGCAGGAGGTGGTACGTGGGGAAATGAACCGGGCTGATCTCCGTCAGTCTGATAATCCCCCGGTTCTCGCAGCTCGCCATCAGGATCCCTTCCTTCTCCTCGCACGTGCACAGGTTTCGGCAGATCTCCCCATAATTGTCATACATCTCAACCAGCCTCAGAGATGATGCAATCAGAAGGAGTATTTTTAGGATCCAGATATGCATTTTTCCTGGGAGAGGATGCCCCAGCTCACTCGAGTGCGGTGCCAGTATGAGGTGTCATCTAAAGGAGAGGGTGGGGAAGGGGGGGGTGGGTGGAGGAGGAAGAAAAAAAGGACGGGATGTGTGTTTATACAGAACAGGAAATGCATGTGACAACACTTATGAAATGCAGAGCCCCACGAGGATTCACGGCACGCCACGAAAACACGGACTAATTCTGCTCGACGTGCATCCTAAACATTAAGAAAACTCCCCCTCGATGGACGGCCACTGCGCATTTTTGATTGCTCGACTGAATTGCAATTCCGCTAGAGTCGACATCCATTACCTATTAGTAGAAAATCAGCCATTTCTTTTAGATTTCCGTCATATTTCTGCACAAAAATGCCCTTACTTGAACTCTACAGTGCAGAATTCTCCCTCGAAACTGAGGAGAAACTGTCTGCCCCCCCCCCAACCATACCCCCCCCCCCCACCAACCATATCCACCACCTTCAACCAATCAAGAGAAAATTGATTTTTATTCCATATCTACATGGTTGCAAACATAAGCCCAAACCTAAAGGATAAAATGAATACATTTAGACCATTTTAAGAAAAATCTAGCATCCTTTATAGAATCAGCCTACCCATATGTACACGAGTGGTAGGAAAAAGGAGAAATAACTTGATAAAAGATGAACTAATGTGGCGTCTAAAGAAGGTTCCATATTCTATCCTTGCTACAGACGCACACATCCGGTCTAACAACCCCATTAAAGGTGGATTACTCTCATTTTAACCCAACAAAATACAGAAATCATGCTATTAATTTAAGACAGGGACAAAATCTGATGTGTTGAACAACAGAAATACCGGTTATCTCCGCAGACACATTTTTTTCTCTCCTATCTCTCTCTCTCTAAACTGTATAGTGTCTTAAATCGGATCAACTTCACCGGTGGAAGATTTTTTATTTATTTTTTTGCCCCCCACAGAAAATGTGCGGGTTTAAACTAGAAATAAACGCGACAAATGAGGTTTTCTTACCGTGGTGATCCAGATAAACGCAGAGGCATCCCGAAAATCACGGCTATGCCTCTGCTTCTTCCTCCAAAGACGTTGGAAAACATGGATTTTCTCCCCCTCTTTAAAAAAAATGATTTCACCCACCCTTGTCCGATTGTGTGTTTAGAAAGAAAGAAAAGGCAAGTCAAGTCTCCTCGACGCTTAGCTCCATAAAGCAGGCGCAGAGCGCACATACACGGTCTCATTCACGCCAGCAGCAACGTGACGGACCAGCAGGAATCGGCATCTCGGAAAAAGAGCCAGAACCAAAGTTCGGACATGGTGGAGGGGAAAGGGGTCCGGATGAATCCCGCGTCAGGGCATTTTAACCACGACTCTCCTCCTTGGAGCGGGTCTGGGAGCGCGCGTCTTGCTTATATCGCCCACAAATGAAAATAAAAATAAAAAAGGTCCGAAAACTGACCGGGGATCGGCCGCATACGCTGCATCCGAGCGTCCTCCCTTCTCAGCGCCGTTAATCCGGGGGATCCGGGCTCGGTGTCTCGGTTTCAACTAGTGGAACTTGATGTCGGTTGGCGCAAAGCGGCGCATAAACCCCGCAGCGGTGAGATGGAACAGAATGACAGTCCGGGGAAGGCAGGAAGGAGAGCAAGAGCAAGAGAGAGAGAGAGAGAGAGAGGGGTGAAAAGAGAGAAAAACACCAAAAATAACCGAAAAAAATAAAGAAAAATGACTCGTGAAAATGCGTAAATCCTCTCCCCCCCCCTCCCCAACCTTTACCCGAATCTGTTGGACTGTCACAGCCGCGGAAATGAAAAGCAATTTAATGCGCGCAATAGTCTTAAAGGGGGTATGGTGATGTGGAGGAGGCTGGGTGGGAAACAGGGAGGAAGAGGAGGAGGAGGGATGCTGATGTCGGAGGCAGGAGGATGAAGAAGACCCGCAGAGGGCAGCACGGTGATGAAAAAAGGGGCGTCTTGGCAGCTGCTATGTGTTTCTCCGAGCAACAAGCGTTAACTATTTCACACACAGCTCATTAGAGGAGGCACACACAGGTCCTCATTCTGGTCAGTATAGGCCTGATATCCATCTGAGGATGGAGATCTCTAATGTTCCTCTGTTACTATGAGTGTTCTGTTGGAGAAACATGTCATCAGGAGAACAGAAATGATTGATGTAGTTCCTGAAAGTAGGGGTCGAGACCCCGATGTGACTCATGAAATGAAGCTGGAAAGAATTCCCAAGAGCAATTTTACTCTATAATTTAAACATACCATACAGAGTGCATCCCCATTAATTACCTCAAAGGATTAAGTAGCTAACTATCTGATTGCTTGAGAAAACAGGGGCGGTTCTAGAGGGAGTCAGGGGTGCCAGTGCCCCCCTTGATAGCAAGTTTGGCCCCCCGTGTCCCCCCCCCCCCCTGCTAAGTGCTGAGTCTCAGGCATTAGAGACAAATACTGTTTCATGTTGTCACTGAATGATAACGAAGAGATCAAAGTTTTTTTGCTAAATAGTTTTAATTTGAAACTTATTTGAAAGTTATTGTGTCCAAAGCAACTACAAATAAATCGCTGTTTTTAAATTGCTGTTGTTATACAGTAAAATTTAAAATACTTAACAACATTTGTTTTTTTTTATTTTAGAATGTGCCCCTCTAAAAATGCAGCTGGCCCCAGGCTGCCCCCCCCCCTCTAATGTTGGTCTAGAACCTCTGCTGTTTACTCAATATTGGGGGGGAAATTGATCAGTAATTTTAAAGTCCATAAACAACAATAATCTATAGTCTGCCCAACAGTGGCGGTTATAGAAAAAAATTAGAGGGGAGGGCCAGGCTGGGGCCAGCTGCTTTTTAAAAGGGGTATATTCTAGAACACTAAGCACTTAACACGGGGCCACATGGGGGCCGAGCTTGTGTTCAGGGGGGCACTGGCCCCACTCTAGATCCGCCCCTGCCGCCCAATTTCATCTATCAGGACTATAAAATACTATACATGGTGCATCCTGATTAATTTAATAAGATACTTGATTAAAGGCATACTTTGCAACCTTTTCATATTTTTAAATCTTTTCCTTGAGCCAGTATGTGCTAATATGACCCTTTACAGGGTTAATGAAAAGTCACTCAGCCCCATGGTGTTTAGATCAAGAAAACCACGTTTGCACCTTTTCATTCTCCAGTCCGGTGCCCCGGAAGTCTCACAAAGTCACGTATCTCGTGAGGGTTAGGCTAACCCAATGTGGCTAGCTGTTATGCTAGCGCCGGAGTGTTTTTAGCTCATGATTTCTGTTTTTTTCCCCCCCATCTCTCCCTGCTTGAACACAGCTGATTTCTTTGAAGAAGTAAATAACAGCTCACATAGAAAGCAATGAAGGCTGAGGAGACATTTCAACAGTTAGATTTAGGTGTTTCTGAGCAGAAACAATGATGCTAACGGTTTTTACGGCAGTGATTTAAAACGGACACCAGTGGGAGCCAGAACAAGCAAAACTACATCTCTTTAAATGTTAAGTTTAGGACAATTCTATATCATAAAAAACTGTTGGAAATTCTTTTTTATACAAAATTCTGTGGTTATTAGCAGAGCTGAGGACTCGATACTGTAACTCGAGTTGAGTTTAAGTAGCTAAAATAATGACTTGTGACCTGACTTGGACTAACGATCACTTCCTGTTCAGTGTGGTGCACTTCCTGCTGCTATCAGGTTTCTGTCAAATTAACTTTGTTTCAAAACTGATGGTTTTTGGACATGTTTATAAATAACAACACGACTTATAGTTAAAAAAAATGTAAGTCACTTTTGATAAGTGTCCATTAAATAAATAAACATGAATAATTATTAAGAACCATTACAAAACAGATGATCCTGCTCAGATTAGCCGTTAGCTCTTTAATTACATTGAAAATGTTGCTATTCCTCCAAATAACTCAACAGGTCATACTTTTTCATGCAAAACGTTCTTTATGGATCTTTACTTTGTGGTTGTTTTAAAATCACACAGCATAAATATTTAGTTGTTTCCTGCAGGAAGTGGTTCAAGCTGCACAGGAAGTAGCGCTAGCTGCTATTCCCACTATTTGGGAAATTAAGGATTGTCTAGGTATTTAGTGTCTAGATAACGGTAACCAGAACAACCATATCAATGCCATGTTAGAAGTGCAGTCAGCTAATGTTAACCTTAATGGCCTCAAGGCTTCACTTCCTTTATAGGTCAGTGTTCAAACTTTTTTCTACCTGGGCCAAAATTGTAAGTGTAAAAGTAACTGCAGGAAACAGTATTTTGAAACATTTACTAAAGAAAATTGTAAGAATTCTATATGAGGTTTTTTATATTTAATGGTAAACTGCAGTGGGGAAAGAAGTTTTTGATACCTTGTAAATTGTTCAAGTTTTTTTGCTTGATAAGAATGAGGAGGTAATTTAATATCTAAAATTCTGACAGAATCTATAAGAAAATCACATCAGTATTTTAAAATAATTTGCATTTTATTGCATGACTTAATTATTTGACCCCCTAACCAACCATCAGAATGCTGGCGCTCACAGACCTGTTAGTTAGTCTTTAAAAAGCCCTCCTGTCCTCAAACCTATACCTGTATTAATTAAACCTGTTGGTTACCGGTGTAAAAGACACCTGTCCACACCCTCAATCAATCAGACTCCAACCTCTCCACCATACGTAGAGACCAAAGAGCAATTGTCTGGAGGACTTAGTCAAAAACCTGAAGAGATCAAAGACCACAGAGTCAAAGGTTACCATTAGTAACACACTATGCCATCTTGGATTAAAATCCTGCAGCAAGGTCTTCCTGCTACCCCAGCACATCAGGTCCATCTGAAGTTTACCAAAGACCATCTGGATGATCCAGAGGAGGCCTGGGAGAAGGTCAGGAGGTCAGATGAGACCAAAATAGGACTTGGGTATCACCAGATTTTGGGCAACAACCTCCTTCCCTCAGTCAGAGCACTGAAGGTGGGTCGTGGCTGGATCTTTAGCAGGACAATGGCCTGAAACACAGCCAGGGTAACTAAGGAGGCACCATCAGAAGCATCAAGGTCCTGGAGTGTCCTAGCCAGTCTCCAGACCTGAACCCAGCAGAACCTCTTTGGAGAAGCTGAAACTCTGTGTTGTCCAGAAACAACCCTGAAACCTGAAAGATCTGGAGAAGATCTACAGTATAAGGAAGTGTAGGTCAGAATTCCTGCTGCAGTGATGGTAAACTAGTCGAGAACTACAGGTGACCTCTGACCTCTGGAACTTGAACAAAAGGTTCTGGACCAAATGTTAAGTTCTATTTTTCTATTGAATCAAAAACCTATTTAATGCAAATTTTTTTAGATTCTTTCACAGTTGAGGTTCCTATAATGAATAGTGCAGACCTCTACATTCATTGTAAAACTAGAAAAATCACCTGCATACGAAATCCTTCTTTCCCTCGCTATCTACTAGACAGATTTTTGTCAAACAAAAGTTTCTTAAATCTAATAGGAGTTAAGAGACAATATTCTAACATATCAGAAACATTTCATTAAAATTCTGATCTATTTAATACTGAATTCAGGTTAAAAACAAAGAATGGTTTATAAAAAATGAACATTTAGTAAACTTTTGTCCTTTTCCTGTCCACATTTATTATTATTTTAAAAGATTTTTTAGGAGTCTTATCATTAGTAAAATTTCACCCTGAAAATATTTTCAACAAGTAACCATTGTTGTGTTATAATACGATCAAAATAGAGGCTTTCTCAAAATAAGATCAGGGGCACAAAGTTACCCTAAGGGCCACAAATGGCCCGCAGGCCAGATATTGGACTCCTGTGTTATGGTTAAAAATGAATTTTCATTCTATATATCAAGAAAGTCTATTCATAAATAAAAAACATTAAAACTAAACACTGTTTAAGATTACTACCTTCAGGACATAAAAGATAGTTTATAGTTGATTTAAATGGATTATAATTTTTATGGATGCTAATTAATGACATTTCTCAATTTTGATCTATTAGTGATAATGTATGATTAAATTCATCAAATAATATCTTTCAATATAATTAATTTACAACTATAAATTTGTATTCATGCTAAATTTATCAAATATTTCTATTTTTTGGGGTTGTTTTTTAACCAACCATGTTTTGTTTCCAATAATATGACAGATTTTTTTAACAATGCATTGTTGGTATTTAAAGCATAATTTAAGGATGACATTAATCCATTAGCTTGTCAATCCGGTCAGCAGGAACTCTTATTTCTCCAAGCTGACGTTATTAATCGACTAAAGTTTCAGCCATCGGCCTTTCTTGCGATGATGGTGTTGGACGTCTTATAAAGGAACAACCCTATCAACCTACCTGGTGGTGATCTAGCTAATGACCCACTTCCACTAGGGTGGAAAAGGCCTAAAGCCTCATTCATAACTTACTTCAATTGTTTCTTAAGAAACAACAACAGAAGAACGGTCTTATCCAAAATACTTTGATATACAATATGTACAGCTCTAGTAGAATAAGTAAGATAGACGATATTTGTAAAAACATTTTGACACTTTACCAGTGAAATCCTTGGTAGTATTTAAGAAAGGGACACAGTACAGTCAAATTTGCCTTTGCCGTGACACCATCAGCTGAAACTGTTCATATAAAGGGTTTTTGGTAGTTTATTGTGAAATAGATTATGTTGTGTTTGGATAGTGTTCATACTGGTTGTACCCTCATGAGGTGTCAATCTTCTCCAACCTCCTACCCTCTCCACAAAAACCCACTTAGAAGATGTGAGCTAAGCGTTTAACCAGCTATCACCTGAGCCGAATGGGTTCTAAAGTTGTTGCACGTAATAAAGATCAAACCGTCCCGTATCTCTCTCCGGGGAAACCTCTGCAAATACGTGTGGATTAAACCTATAGCGCCTGCAAACACACATTTACAAGAGATCTCCATTCAGAGAATTGAATTTACTGTAGGATTAAGCTTAATCCAGTTTTGCACCAAATACTCCAGCCCACTAATGCTACCACACTGCTGTAAGAGCTTCATTTTTCTTAAACCAAATCACATCTAATTTGGCCCCTTATTTGTTGAAAGAGCAAATCAAGTCAGAGCCGCTGCCCTCTCACCCCCCCCCCCCCCCCCCCCCCCCCCCCCCCCTTGCTGTGAGACAACAAACTTTCGAAGCACTTTAACTTGAAGCCTGAACTGCAAATCGAATTAAATCGAGCATATGGTGGGCCGCCATGTCCAAAGAGATTTCCCACTTAGTCAGTATTGTGTGGTAATAATTCAACTCTTATGCTCTCTTTAGCATGCGGGGAGCGACAATAAGCGGATGTGGCATCCGTGCCGCCTTTTCCCAAATTAGCCGTGGAGACGCCGTTGAATTATCTTAAAGTCTCTTTGCGCTGTAATCGTATTAAGAGCGGTCTATCCTTTGGGGATGGGTAAATAAGTATCAGCGGAGCCCCGGCTAGAATACAGCAACAGAGGAAGTAAAGCAGCGGGGTGTGCGCTCCATTCCTCTGGAGGAACGGGGATCCCCTGAGAGGCGACGCGGCATCAAAGCGAGGGGGTGTAGCTGCCCTAAATCACATTTCTTTTTGCCGTAAATGACTTTTTTCTGATGGGGGAGGTAGATAGCTTCGATAAAGTGGATCCGCTTGCATGTTTGGGCAAGTTTTGATCCAAGAAAGTTTTTTCTTTGCCTTAAGAGAAATGCTCGTCTGGGAACATAGACACAAACCTCTCCTCCAAGGTTAATGGGCTCATACACACATGAAAGCAATTACTACAGATCAGCTGCTCAAAGCATGCAGTTTTCTGATCGGGTATGAGACAAATAACTAAGGTAGTTAATGCAAATGAAAGCTGACACTATGGTGAGTTGAATATGGGCATTCATGGAGTTTTAAAATCATAAAAACATTGTTTTCTCCTATGAGCTCATTATCATGGCAGCTATAATTCAACCATCAATCTGTTTTCTTCTGTTCCTCCAACAGGTCCTCATGGAGGTCACAGGTTATAGAAGAAACAAAAGAAAATGTCCAAATCTTTCTGTAAAGTCAAAAATAAGAGTACAGTGAAGTAATTTTTACCCTCCAGGGCCTTATGAACCCTCTAGGGTGAGATTCTGGACCTGAAGACAACTTGTATACCATTTTTACTAAGGTACATTTGTGATCACAAATAGTAAAAAGTATGAATATGTACTGATTACTTTTATTTCTACTGTCCAATGTCAGAAGACCATCTGTATTTTAAGGAAAAAAGGTCAAACGCTTTTTTAAAGGTTTGTCTGAAAGTACCTTTTACCATAAGTCTGTATACAGCGCTAACTGCACCTTTGGGATGGTAGATGATTAAGGGTTCAAGTCAGGGTAATCTTCATACTAAATGAAAGGACAAACTCTAAAATATGGTCTGCTGGCTTGATTAATTAGGATGTCAGATGGTTGGGGAATCAGAATAATAGCAAATGGATTGGTTGAACAACCAATATTCATAGTTTTTTCAAGGATCCTTTTATCTGGTTGGTTAGGGTCTACAGACGGATCTCTAAGAGGTACAAGAGTACCAAGAAGTGCCCTAAATTGAGGGTACAACTCCAGTGACAAATGTTATATTTCACAGTAGAGCAATTCAGTCTCACGTCTCACAGGTCCTTGAAGATAAAGGACAAATAAGAATGTCTTACTAAACACACTACAGTTATTATTTAATCAATAACATGAGATAATTTAAAAATATATGGATAGATAAGGGCCTGACCAACACTAATGTCACTTCTAAAGACTGTTGAAAGTCCAAATCTTTTACTTTAATATTAAAAAATCCTTTATAGTAACCTGTAGCATTTAAAAGCCTGATGTCCCAAAGAATAAATGGTTGGAGTATCTTTTTGTCATCCTTGTAGGGGTGATGCAGCAGCATCCTGAGGACAGCAAACATAGTTCCTGACTAAACTTTGTTGAGATCCATCAATAATTCATCTCGCTTGCTGAATTTTCTCCATAGAAAGCTTAAGTGTGTCAGCTAAACGATGATCTTGGAACAGACTTTGATTGTCATATCATGAAAAACAACAGATTCCAGAATGGTCGACAGGTTTTTGATGAGTTTAAATTTGTCGATAATTGTACCCTTAACGGTACAGTTGGGTACTTTTTTTTTTTTTGCAGAGTGTGGTGAACCCAAGGTGTTCCCAGGTCAAAGTTCTGGGTCGCAGGGGTCTCGTCCCACTAAGATGTTCCCAGAGGGGCAACCAGGAGACATCCTAGTCAGATGTTCAAACCACTTCAGTAGGCTCCTGTCAATGCAGGTAAACAGAAGCTCTATCCCGGATGATGGAGCTTCATTTTTGATCTCTAGGGCTCATTTCAGCTGCTTGCTTCTGGACTCTATTGTACCGAGTATTCAGTTTTTCACAATTTTGTGACCATAGGTGAATGTTGGAATGCAAATTTACCAGTAAAAAGAGTTTTAATGCAGGTCCTTATTTACCACAGCACACCAAAACAATGCTTTCATTACTGCAGATGAAACCTTGAACATCCGACCTTTTCATGAATTTAAGGGATTTTGAGCAGGAGCCTTTGAACTCCTTAGCATTAGCGCATGTTGCATGTATGTTTAGATTTTTTGGGTACCGTTAGCTCAACAACCTCTTGTTTAAAGGGTCTAGACACTGTCAGTGAATCAGAACAAGTACCGTGATTTGAGTGACCGTCTTCTCCAAAGTGTCTTTAACCATCATTTCATGAAAGAATAAGACAAAATAGACATGAAGTTGATCCGTTATCAAAGCAGAAGCCGAAAAAAGGAAGGTAAATTATGAAATACGCCCTAAAGAACACACCCCGCTGAGATACTTAATAGAACCCTTCACCATTGGTGGTTGTTATAATTTGACAGGACTTTATGTAGAAAGCATCTTCCCCAAATTGCTTTTAATTTCACACGGCTGCCTCACAAATGAGGGATTGAGGGTGCCCTGTTCTAGCAAATATAAAGGAACATTTAAAGTACACGTCAGCCGGAAGTAGCCTTCAATCTTACAATTTTCAACCACTTCCTGTAAGAAACCGTCGATTCTTTTGTCAGCAGAGAGCCCGACACGCATTGTACTATGATTAACTCGTGAGGTTTCCTCTGTGTCGCGCGTCCTGAGGCCAATTGGTGCCGTGAGCAATTTCCGTCCCAACCCACTAGGTCTCCAACGGGTCTCCGAGGCCAGAATCCATTCAAAACCTTGATAATCGGGAATTAAAAAACAATTTTGATTTGACAGAGCAATCCAACTGGCACATCTTCTCGGCCTGATAACAAGATGCGGGGCGCTGAAAATTGCTTTACATAAACAACCCTGGATGTAGTTTTTGGCCCCGTAATGGAATGAAGGCTAATGAGACAAGCAAGGATGGATAGGATGGGAAAGTGGAAGTGTTTTGTTGCTGTGTGCCGGTGTCACTCCACCAATCACGCCGCTAAATGAATTCGGTTCACGCAGTGCCACATTTAATGTATCTGTCATAAAAGATACAGCACGGCCCCATTAGCTCCATCTCAATTTGAATATTGTATTTAACATATACAAACACGTATTAACTCTAATAATCTTTGGGTTTCAGAGAAAGGAAGCCCCTCAGCATGCTGATGTTACTGACTGGAATGTGCAGCAATATTAATCTAAGCAGTTCTTAATCAGCTGATAAGCTCAGTGGTGAAACTCCAAACACGAAACAGGAGTTTGCATGGGATAAATGGTCGTTATTCAAAGTTTCCAACAAAAAAGAGATTTTATAAAAACGGTTAGATGTCATTGATAACCTAATAACGTCTAATGTTTTATACACCTGTTTCTAATGGATCTAGCTCTTTAATAAGATGCCTGCTGAAATTAATCCTACATATATCTACTGCCCTCTAGTGGAGGATCTGAGTACTTCAATTTGCAAGTGCCTATTTTATTTGTATTGAGAAAACCTTGCTAGTACTGGTTGTTCTCCTTTAGAACAGCTTTAATTTGAGTTGGTATGGAACTAAAAAGTTGTTGGAGACATTCCTCAGAGATTTTGGTTCATTTTGAAAAAATAGCAAACTAGCATCAATCGTAGTTTGGAGGATAGAGTCAGGAAATTAATGAATATATGGTATAGATTTTGTATAAATATTATTAAAAATTGTATTTTCACTTTGGAATTTAGATCATGTGCACAAACTGTAGGAACATCAAGTTATAGGCTTCAGCCTGCACCTTTTGGCTTTGTGATTTTTGTTGTACTGTGATTTTTTCTTTGTTTTTAAGTTCGTTTTTTTACTTTATTGAACTTTTCATGTAATACAATTGAATAACATATTTTTCAATCTTTTCTTAATTCAAATTATTATAAGAAAATGTTAAAATTTTACATTGTCAGAGTTTTTAAAAAATGTTATTTTAAATAACCACTTGTTGGGTAATAAAAGGACATTTATAACATCCATAACAAGTCAAAAAGTTCTCTTTTTCTATAAAATAGTATTAAAAAAATTTGAATTAATATTTATAAAAAAAGAAATACAATAAATATCATTTGTACAATATTATTATATTTTTAATATTATAACAATTTGTTATATTACAATAAAATATAAAAATAGGAAATACTTTTTTTACATTTTAAAAATGTCTCAAATGTCTTTTTTTCTCCAGATCATTACTAGATCTGTTCATACTTTTTGTGTTTTTTTTTCACTGTCATCAACTCGGTATCACCATGGCAACGTATGCTGAGAATCCCATCTGCTTTGGAGGACATGAACCCACCACACAATAAATCTATTTTTTTCTTTACTTTATCCAAAAAATTATATCCTTAACAAAATATATAAAATATTACTTCATTGTTTTCGCATAAACAAAATTTTTTTCTTAAATTTGCTCAAATATCAATACAATTTTACTTGTATTCATTCATTTATTCATTCATCATGGGGCGTATTGGGGCCATTAAGAATAAATATTGAGATTTAGGTCAAAAAGTTGAGAATAAAGTTGAAATAATTGTATAACAATAAATTATGTTAAGACCAGAGAACAACACTAATAAACTAATTGTAAACGCTTCACATGTTTTGAGGTACATGTGTATATTTGAGACTTTTATTGTGAAGTGTTGAAGGAAGTCCTCCGAGTAGGATTTTGTGTGTTTTTGCAGTTTACTCCATAAAAACAAGACCAGAACTTTCTGCTATAATAAAAGTAAAAACCATAGATCACAAACTGCTGAAATGTTTCATTCAGGGTCTCTAATAAGCTGTTGTATCAACCCCACCCATTCAGTCTATGAGCTAGTCACCCTACTTCCCTCAGGCAGTAGAAGGAGCAAACGCTAAACAATGAGGCTAAAGAACAGCTTCTGAGGCTGAGGCACATGAACTTTGACCCTTTGGCTTTTCTTTACACTTTATTTGTATTTTGCTACAATATGATTTTAGAAGTGTGTTAACCTTTTGTAGACTAATGTTGCAAAATAGTTTCAAACCACCTTTGGCCTTAAAGCAACCAAGTGGAGTATCAGGATTAGTACTTTCATCAAAACCTGCCTGGACGGGTCGCCAGTCCATCTCAGGGCCACATAGAGACGTAAGACAAACAACCAGTCACACACCCACTCACATCTAAGGACAATTTACTAGACCAGTTAGCCTAACAGTCATGTTCTTGGTCTGCGGGAGGAAGCCGGAGTACCCGGAGAGAACCCACGCGTGCAAGAGGAGAACATGCTAACTCCACGCAGAGCACCCGCCGAGGCAACAGTGCTAACAACTGCGCCACCATGCAGCCCATATCCAGTCTATTGCATGCATACTGTCCTCTGGTGGAGGATCTACAGGTGGAAAGAGCCAGTTTTATTGTTTTATCACTGTTACATAATAATTAAATTTTAAATATTTGTTAAAATAATATTAGCCAATTGTTTAGTTCAGTTTTAAAACGTAAAATTCTCATATTTCGTGCAGGTCAGCCACTTGGTTGAGCCTGTTTAGCACTGATGAAGCTCAACTTATTTAAAAGAAGCAAACTACTTTTTTTAATATGGGTATGACTGAATAAAGATATTTACTTTTTAAACTCACATTCTCGTTATTAAATATCTTATATTAAATCACGTTTTGGCCAAAATGAATAAAACACAATTAACAAAAATAAATAAAGAAAGAAAATCTGATTTCTGTTTTGAAGAAACTACGTAGAAGTTGTGTTTCTGTAGCCCTGCTGTTGATAACCATTGCGTTCACCATCCTCCACGGCCTCTAATCTGAGTGGCCCCAGCCAAAGTCTGCACTTTCATCACAGTTCCAGATGATATAGAGCTCTGGTGTGAGTTCCCACCAACGAACGGCAGCACAGCTGCTCTGACAGCTGTGATTGATGGTCAAAGCTGCACAGGGGTGTTGCACAGGGAGCCCTCCCCTTTGTCTCCCCCCTCTCCCACGCCTCGGCCCGAGTCAGCGTGAAGTTAGGTAATTTAAAAGTGTTGAATCTGTAACATGCAAACTTAACCAGGAGCTCTAATGAAAGCGGCTGCTGACACGGCGATAAGAGCATCCTCACTGTATCTGGGAGTGGATCAGATTGACTTATTAGCTCCCCTCGCTGGGGAAACAAAAGCAGTGAACCGTAACCAAGTCAGGTCCATTCATTTAACTGTAGTCAGCAAGCACCAAGGCTTTGAAGGTTATGGTGCACTCAAGAGTTTGATGAACTGGTAATAAAAGGACCTCTTTGTGAGTTCAACTAACTAGTCTGTTCATCATTCTGTCAGGAAATCAGTCATTAACGCTCTAAATCTGTGTCACTGATGTAAGGAGGCTTCTCTTGGTATACGTCTTATCCTCAATGGGTTAAAAATGGTGGTCTTGGAATTGTTGGAGGGACGGAAAAGTTGCATTACTTCTTATAGATGTGTCTCTAATTGTTATCTAGATAAGAGAAAATAGAAATCCAAGGTTTCTTTGCTAAATTTGGGATAATCGAGTGACATAAACCAATATACCTTGGGCGTATAAATGTATAAACTAAAACACTGACCAGTTCTTCAACAGTGGAGCTCAGGGTGTTCATATGGAGAAGGTAACGCCTCACCATGGCTGAGAAATGAGGAAAAAATAGTTAAAAAGCAGGTTATAATCAACACCAAGAGGTAATGAGTTTTACTTTGGGCTATGCCACACTTCTAGGAAAATTAAATGCAAATTGGTCCGTAACCTTTTGAGCATTTCTACTAACAATCAGGCAAACAAACAAAGATTATCGGCCTCATAACCTCTTCAACAGACGGAGCACTAAGTAACTAAATATAAAACGGAAAGTGGAGAAAGGCATCATGTTTTATTAATCCTCTCTCGACCAGGAAAACGCTTTTGATTAACCTGCCGAAAAGGAAACGCAATCAGCACATCATTAACCCGATCCTCCCAATCAAGTCACAGGAACAAAGCCCTACCTTTGGTATCTGCACTCTGCTTTGAAGTGGCGAGTCCAAACAGGCGCCATTAAATGGAAAACCTTCGGAGACAAAAACAACAAGTGAAAGGTGTGAATGCAAAGTCACATGATGATCTAAACAGGCGTTTACTTACATTTATTTTTACAACGCTAGGTATATTTACATACACTCTACCTTTGCAGACACACTCATGCTTTGTATGTTCCCTTAAAAACAGTAGATCCCTAGAACTAATGGGAGGATTAAGGATTACACCCTAGAATGGTTGCAGATTCATTACGAGGCCAACAAGAACCAATAAACCCCTACGTTCTAGAGCAATCAGTTGAGTTTTAGGTTAGGTGAGTTGGTGAATCTAAATTGGCCATAGGTATGACTGTTTGAGTAAATGATTGGCGACCTGTCCATGGTGTATCCGATCACTTACCCAAATAAAGATTGGTATCAGTTTCATAGGATCCACAACAGAAACAATTGTGTAGAAAGATGAATGGTTACTCTTCTGTGGCCCGTGGTTGAAAACCAGAGTACATGTGCATGTTACCATCAGATGCTCTGGTTTTCTCTCACAGAGGTTTGAAACCAAAACCAGAGGGTACCTTGTTATAAGGCAGCACCACTACACCCATTCCTGCTCTGTTTTTCTATGTAATATAATATATTTTTCTAATTTTAATACAATTACTAGGGATGTTCGATATTATCGATCTCCCTCTTCTTGGAATAACCTACAAAAGGAATTTAAAATGTCAAAACTCATCTCATTAGGTGAATTGAAGTCACTTTTAAAGGACCATGAAACTGGTTCTCTGGGAGCTGCCTTACTCGTTGAATCTGATTAAGTTTGGTAATTTTGTACTACTTTTGTTTCATTTTCTGTATACTGTGCTTTTGCTGTACTATATGTTCGTGTAAAATTATTTGTACTGTTTTCATGCTGCCTTCTTAGACCAGTTCACTCTTGAAAATTAGATTAAATATCTCAACGAGATTTCACCTGTAAAATAAAGGAATACATAAAATGTAATATCGGAAATTATCGGCGTTTGTAATGACATACATAATCTTTACATACCATGCACATACATCAAACTGTTTGGCTGCTTCTCCTCTCTCCCAAAATGTCAAAATATAACTAATCTGATGTTTAGTTTTTGAGATATTTTTATGTATTTGGCACGCCTTGCATTAAATCCTGTGGCTTCAGCATTTCCCAGCCAACCTTGAAAGCAACATCTATTGGAGTACACTTGATGACATCATCAAACCACGTCATTACTTGCAGAATAAAATGTAACATGTAAGAGGACTCGCCAACCTGTCTATGGTTTGGAATTACATCAAGATGTCTCCTTTTTTTGTTCTATTTTGCACTGACAATATTTAAAGTTGAAGTATGCATGATAGGAGTTATGGGATGTTGGTTACCTAAAATTATTTTGTTTGTCTTTTTTTTTTTAATGAGGGGTACCCCGCTTATATCGGTATCGGAAATTAAGAGTTAGACAATATCGGGTATCGGTAAAAAAAGCCAATATCGAGCATCCATAAAAATCACATTATGTATAATGCAAGCTGTATTGGCACTTGTCTAGACACTTCCACCATACTGTACACAAACCTCATATACCACATCAAAGTGGCTACAATAGTAGTGGTCATCTTAAATGGTTACCATTTTACGCCTGCTAACCATTTGCTCTCCATGACCCTACAGATGGTCAAGCTGTGGTTTATTTCAGAGCCAACACTAATGAGTCTTATCATGATATTCATTTGCATCAATCCACTGTGGATGGATAATCCCCAACAACATGTAGCAAGCATGCTGTGGCTGAAGTTCAGGCATGTTGTGTCAGACTTTTACAATGGAGTGTACCAGGATACAATTTGATATTTCAAAGATGTACTCCAGCATGCTGAAGCAGCTGCCAAATTTGGTATAAATACTTTTTCCACTAAACTGCTTCCAGTGCTAGACCAGGGTTAGTGCGAGAACTAGGTCTATATTCAGGGGTGCATACAATTTTTCCGTAGAAGTACTCAAGGTAAAACATGGCGCTGGAGTCTGGTACGCATCATCCGTGGGTTGGGGGGGGGGGGGGGGGGGGGGGGGGGGTGTTATGATGATACGTTGTTGCTGGGGCTGAGCGCGCATCACCAGTGCTGGGCATGTGTGAGTTGCGTACGTGTTGCGATTGTGTGTGTGTTGCCATTGCTGTGCGCGTGTGTCGGAGGGGAGCGTTCATGTGTTACTGGTGTGGTGCGTGTGTGTGTCTACTAGCTTCAGAGGCTATGTGAGCACTAATTCGCTGCAACAGGATGCGAAGCTCGTCAGACCGCGGGCTGCACGATCAGCGCCTGCTCCGCAAAGGCGCGTTCGGACAGTAGGTTCTGCGTGATATCTGGTTCTCATGCGGACTCCTGTCTATATTGATCCAGACTCATATGACTTTAACAGTCTTATTAGTCCATTGTTGTGCAATGACCTTTAAGTCTGGAGCTCCCAACCCACCATCAGAACAGTCAGTGGGGTTGGCCAATGAGTCATGTGACTTCAATGGCGCTATTAGTGTGATTGGTCTACAACAACCTATAAACCTGGAACTCCCAACTTATGACCAGAATGTAATCTGGCTCAGTGGAGTGGGCCAGTGACTCATGATAGTGTATTTTTCTTCAATGACTTACAAGTCGGGAACTACGATCCCATGATCAGAACTTTAGAGGACAAAAGGTGAAATCTTCAAGTAAAAAGAAAAAGAGACCAGTTCTCTTTTCAAAAAGTACACTGAGGATTGCCATGTCCCAGAGGAATGAGAATCTACACCAACATATTATTTACTGCATCTTGCATATAATTCTATATTTACAGTATATGCATGTTGATCTGCAAGTTCTTAAAAAAACCTACTTTTTTCTATTTAAATTGACAATTTTACCATATATCTGAGCGTATGACTTATGTATGAGTTTATACAAATACATTAAGCTTGATGTGTATGTCTTGGAGAGATGTTCTGCTGACCTATAGAGTCTTGATATGTAGAATACATACATATAGAAAACATAAATAAAATATTTTTAATAAAAGAAACTCACTCACTTGCTTTGATGATTAATCTACTTAATACTAGCCATGAATTTGGCTCTCTTGCAATAGTGAGTATTTGGTTTTGGTCCCTCCACCTTTCCTTTGTCTTGCTTGTTTTTGTGCTCTCCTTTAAAATGGCTTTAAAGAGACAGCGTGGAGTACTGGAGGCTTCAGAGCAGCGAGTGAAGGTTAAAAGATTGCGTAGCGGCCGAGCAGGGCCTGACAGTCTGGGCACTGGATCAGTCGGTGGATTTGGGGGCTGGTGGCTGAAGCTATCCCCCAAGGTGCACTGACTGAGCAACTTGCTTCATACTGGACCCAAGCTTGCGTGTGTGTCTGTGTGTGTATGTGTGTGTGTGTGTGTGTGTGTGTGTGTGTCTGTGTCTGTGTGTGTCTGTGTGTGTGTGTCAGGAATAAAGATTTGTCTGGCCCCTGGTGGACTCCCTCGTGGCCTAGATGAAGAGTGCAAAAAAACTGAAAACTCCTATGGCCTCAAAAAATAAATCCTACACTGTCAGTAGTGTAGTGATTGATTCTACTCAGCAGCTACAGCTTTTGTTACTTTTCATGGCTTTTGGTCATAAAGTCCTCAAAAGTAGAAAAGTTGTATTTTTCTTCATATTTTTCATCTTTTCTTTTCCCTTTTCTCAGAGGTTTTGGTTTGCAAATGAAAAACACAAGTCAAAATGTAGATTTTTAGACTTTTTGCCTATGAGAAACAAAAGATCATGCAAGCTAATACTGATATTAAACTTATCCAAGATATTTTACTTATTCTGAGTACATTAATGCTTTCAAACACAACTTTATTCTAAAAACGCTACTTAATAAACCTTTATGTTGCTACCAGTTTCACATAAATGGTTATTCTGGCAGACATGTCCACCAGCTGCTCCGTAAGTGCTACAGCTAGCTGCTGCTGCCAATGCTATTTGCTTTAGCTAATAACCTTTGAGTTCTATATACATATTGTAAAACTGGAAGCAACATGAGGGTTTATAAATAGTGTTAGAATTAATTTCTGTGGAATTTTCAAAATAGCAGTAGTTTTAAGGAGGCAGTATAAATTTTCAGAATACTCATGCTAGCTTTTAGCTCATGAGCTGTTAGCCAATTAGCTCATCAGAACAAAACCCCTAACAGGTTGTTCAAAGAGATTTCTACAATAGATTAAAATAACTAACTTCACTTTCTACACAATTTCACTTGAAAAATCTGAATTATCACTTTAAAAATTGAAAAAAAGTCGATTTTTAAAATGCTAGCCAGCTGGTTAAAGATAAATTTTGCTTTTCATTACACTTAATACACAGTTAGGCCAATTAGGAAACTTATAAACTAACACAATTTCAATAGTTTGGGGACCTTAATACTGTTAACATTCAGATTTGTCAAAAATATATATTACGTTAGTTAGCTTATAAAACTTATTCAGAATACTTAAAAAAACATGGTTCAAGCCCTCATTAGATAACATGGAATAAAAAATTACAAAATGAACTTTAAAAAGTCAAAACTGGTAGGAATGGATAAGTTTAGGTTCATTTTAAAGGAGGTACAATTTTTTTATATTCTGTCCTATTTTATGAGACCATTTTACTGAGATTTCCTACATCAGAGGTTGAAGAACTTGACATATTAGGCAGGTATTTCCGTCCTCTGAATCAGGTGTGTTGGAGCAGGGAAACCTCTAAAACGTGCAGGACAGAGGGCTTGGAGCAACTGGGTTGGACACCTCTGACCTATAAGAATGAAGGCAAAATGAATACAAAATAAACACAAAAGCACAAATTAAGAGGATTTTTATGGACCGTAAACTTCCCTGACCTCAATGCTAGATGGTTAGGGTTTTTGTTTATTTTTAACTCACATTTCTTTTTTTCCCACTCTTCAATGTCCACACCAGGAAAATAGCATTTTTCATTTTTTAGGGCAACAAGTGTTAAAGTATAATATTGGTAATAATAATGTAGAAATGTGGGATTAAACTTTTTTACTTTGTTCAAACTTCCAGTTTTTTTTATTTTGGTTATTATTATTATTTTCCCCAGCAAAGTACACTGTGTACTTCTAAAAGTTATAAGGCTTAAATTTACTCCACTAAATGGTTAAACTGCCAGTCAAAGTGTTAATAACAGAACATTTCTCTTAAAAATCCTGAGAAAGGCAACTGAAATCCTCTGAGAAATTCTATCTACTCAAACTGAAAAGTATGAAGTACCAAGCTTTAAAAATTGTAGCAAAATTCCCATTATTGTAAACCAACTCACAAATCACTCCCTCCTGAGGTTTATCGGGTTCTTTGTCAGCTTGGCTTCCACGCAAAATGTTTTGATATTATACCCGAAGCTATAATGATTGTGGGGTATTACATTCAAAGCTGTATTCCAAGTACTTGAGTGTAAGAATCTCAGACCTCCATCCTCTCTTTATTCATGGGTTTTTCACTCAATAAACATGGGTTCTTGCACTATTTTATTCTAAAAACTCGGTACTTTGCACTTCTCTAATTGAATCGATAAAACTGATCAGACGCGAATCAAAGCAACTTTAAAAAAAAATCAAGATAAAGTCTATTTGCCTTTGTTTGAACCTTTGTATCAACAAAATACTTTTAAAAAGTATTTCAGTCTTCTAAATTTTATTCTTAACAAAGAAGACAATTACTAGGCTCAGACTTTGAATTTTTCTGTTTAAAATGTGTATTAGTTAAATCATCAAGAAGGGGGAAAAGACCCACATTGATCATTTGTGAGACAATGATTGTCTCATTCTAAATGGATCCCCAATAATTCTTTCCAATATCCCCAAACAGATAACAGCTAAACAGTAAAACATAATAGGATTGGCTCAGTTTTCCAGTCACGATCTAGCAACAGATAAACATTCTGCCAGAGTCAATGGGATTTCTTTTACGAAGTGTAAATTTGGCATAAAGTCTGTTGCTCTATTAATCTTTATATATCTGCTCAGCTCTGCAGTAAAACACATTATTTTTTTTACAAATATGATGACTTTTTGATACAGTTTTGTCAAAATACACACAGCAGTGATTCCCCCGATATATCCCGGCAAGCACAGACTTATATTTAGATGAACACTGATGACAGAATTTGCTGAAGACAGTGTTGTATCTTTTTTTTTTTTCAAAAGTGTGAGTCACGCTCTTGTTGAATGTGAGGTCGCCATCAACCACCTTTTTTTCCCCAAGAGAGTCCATTAGCATAACACTACTCTTCCCTTCATTTTCATGCCTCCATAGTGCGCTATAAAAAACCGAGTGAAGCGCTTCCTGAGTCAGTGGAAGCTTCGGCGTTTCAGGTGATGATCTAAAGGGCGACGGCAGCTCATGTGGAGCGTTTGAATGACGTGTCACCTGATATGCGGAGGGGAAACAAAGCAAGGGTGTGTGCGTTTGAGCTGAAAGTGAGGGGACACTGTTTGTAGCTGTGATAAATTTGTTTGATGGAAATGTACCACGCAGGATACCTTTTCATTAAAAGTCAGCCAAGTTGAAAATAGGAAACCGATTCCCTGGTCTTTAATTCACTAAAGCAGGGGGAGAAAGGCATACAAACTCGTTGCCGTGTTTGTGGACAACCTTGACCAACAACTTTAGAGTTCTTTTGGTTTTACTTAACTTTGTAACCCAGGATGTTCTTCTTTACAGCAATCATGACCGTATTCTTAAAAGGTTCCCAATGAGCTGGCTGAATTTGATGAGCTCTATAAGCATTAGACCATGTATTTTTACCCCTCATGTTCAGTTAATTCATTGGATATGTTTATTCATCATGGTACTGAAGATTGCACTGAATGTCTCTGGTGATATTCACCAGCATCAATGGATGACTCCATTGTGTAGCTGTGCATTGTGGGTCTTTGGTTTCATATTTAATGCAAAGTTTGAAAAAGTATTACAAACATTCAGAAGGAGTTTTAAGAGTTGAACACATTCACAGAGGAGCATATTAGAGCATCTGCAAATGTAGTTTGACATTCTGGGGAACACTGTATATTGCTCAAGGGCTAGAAATAGGAGGTAGTCCTGTGGGCCGCCTATTGAGTACCCCTGATCTAGAGTTCCTACTGTGCAAACAGTGACCCAGTAAGTGTAATTAAAAGAGCCAAGAATGGCCATAAAGCTGCCAGTTCCAAAACCAAAATACCTCCAACCCATTTCCAGTAAGAAAATAAACAATTACTTTTAAACAACTTCTAAAGAAAGGTCTAGATTTTTGCACATAGGCTCATTATCAGCCTCTGCATCTATCTCCATGTATGAGGCTAAATGATTAATTGAACACCAATTTGCAATTGTGCTGAACAGGGCTGATAAACAGATTTCATAGGAAATGTAAGAGACCTTGAGGAAGGAAGTCTATCACAATACCACGCCCTACCCGGTGAGAGGATTTTGACCTAAACACATTTCCAAAATGTGTCAGTAGAATTTAGAAGCAGCAGCCAGAATTCTGACATTTTTCTGACGGAGGGCCACTTTGGGGTTCAGAATCTTTCCCAGGGATACGTCAACACGTGGCCTACCTGGGCTTGGTATCAAACCTTTTGACTCATTGGTGCCCATATTCAAAGTAGTGTGCTTCTATGACAAGCAAAAAAAATTGAGGTAACTCAAAGTTTGGGGCCTCTTGGTGGTTTGAACCAATGGTATAGATTTGCTCTCATCATTTGCATAAACGGATGACTCCATTGTGTAGCTGTGCATTATGGGTCTTTGGTGAGGACCAGCATGGGACACAGGGGGGAACACTGAAACAGGAAGTGCAGGTTAAAGTGATCTGTCCTGAAATGCAATATTATTGGTGGGGACAATTCAGTAATTGCTGAATATTGGTGGGGACACGTCACCTTCATCCATGCCACATTGACACCCTTGGTTACACGTAGTGTACATGGATCTGACCAAGAGTCTGTACTCAAAAAGTTGGGTTATTATTCATACAACAAGTAAAGTCATGGTACATTAAATGAGCAAACATCAAATCATACAGATTTGCAAGATTATATCTTGTTTGGGCAATTTCAAGGCCTCTGGAGAGTGTTTAAAAATTGGTAAATAAAGAAGAAGTGGACGCAACAATGCCCCAAGGCTAGACTATGCTGTGAAATTAAAAGACCCCTTTAACATGCCAACTAAGCAGGGATACTCTTCTATACTCTGTCCTTTCTAACCATTAAACACTATAATTAACTGAGGCCAATCAATAAACCACTGTAATCAAGTGGGTCTGATGTAATGGAGATTTTATTGTGCAGATGACAATAAAACTAAGACTTTTCCCGGGAGTGCCAACCAAGGCCCAAACACATCTTTTCTGACAGCATTGTGAAGCTTTGTCTCAATTTGTACATGGTGCAACAGGACACCAACATATTTGTATAAAATAGTAAACATTAATTTCTATGATTTTCAGTACAATAACTGGTCAGGAGTTCATGTTCAGTCATCAAATAGCATTAACTTTTGGAAAAGCAGTTTAGTTGGGGTCAAAGTATAAAAAATATAGCCTATATGTTATTAATGAGGAGATCCACATTTCTCTCTGCTAGAAAATTCCTCCACAGTTTGGTTACCATGGTGACAGGTCTTGTGGCAGTGGGTTTTGAAGCAGTATGTTCAGATATTGGGTAAAATCTCCTGAAATTTGTCTACGTATTTTTTTAGAAAATGGACTCTGCATTCAAATGGGACTGTGGCTGAGAACCAGTAGTCCAAATCCACGAAATCAAAAACGCATCTGGTCCCACTGGTTCTCCGAAAACCCAATCATGGTTCATAATGATTCTAATGGTTTTTAACGTGCACCGCTAATCAAAAACCATCAACCCTTTGAGGCAAACTTTGATAAATCTCTCAATATTACATTGGGACCTCCCAAAATACAATCTTACAATATTAAATTGTTTCCATTTTGTTTTAGTGTCTGTGCTCTAAGAGAACAACAATGAAACGAATTGGTAAATGCACAGCACAGGGAGCATCCACTAGGGAGAGCACTGCCTTGGAGCCACTATAGAAGAAGTATGTCTCTTTTGGTCCCTATTGACAGAACACAATCAGGACTGAGCAGCTGTTTAATCTGGAAGCTAGGTTGAGTACAGCACTGTCATGACGTTCCAAGACCTGCAGCTGGTTTGACTATTTGATGTTGCACAAAATGTGTTTGCAGACCAAAGCGATAAAAAAAGACATTCATCCCTCGAACAGTTTGCCAACCAAAGAGAACAGAGAAACATTTAAAGTAAGAAAGTGGGTTTTGTTAAAGCTGTCTGTTGGGCCCCTATGAAGTAGTTGATCATGTGATGGTAAAATGTCTGTTCAATGGTACCGTCCTTCAAGATGGATTGGTACCACATTTAGACCTTTTTAAAAATGTCTGCCCATATATTTGTTTAGTGGTCCTTTCAACGCAACTTGGATGTCTATTTAATGCAAAATTCTAGTTTTAGGCATCCACCAAATTTAAATTTAATTCATATGATTTTAGGGATTGTAGCATAGACTTTATGCAGAGCTTAGATGTTTAGATGGATTTTCAACCCAGTCACAGGAAATCTAGTTTTATACAATATATAAATTTGACCAGTGGTGTCGAATCCTTGTCCTTTAGGGCCGGTATCCAACATGTTTTAGAGCTTTCTCAGCTTCAACAGACCTGATTTCAGTCAGTGGGTCATTAAAGACCTGCTGAGCTCGATGACATGCAAAACAGGTGATTTAACCATTAAATCAGGTGTGTTGGAGCAAGGAAAACTAAAACATGCTGGATACCAGTCCTCCAAGACCAGGATGGGGCACCCCTGATTTAGACAGTGTTTGCCTTTTCAAACTAATATAGGTGTCTTTTAAATTTTTATATCTACTTTCAAACTTCAGCTAAAGTTGACTTTTTAGACCAACTGGGCAATTCTGGGTCTAACAGTTGGTATCCATCATGTTTTAGAGGTTCCCATGCTTCAACACATGAGTTTTAATCATTGAATTACCTCCTCAGTGTGCCTTCAAGCCACCAGAAGCCTCTCAATCACCCAATAATTCAGATTAGGTGTTTATGCAGAGAAACACCTAAAACACGCAGGACTGTACTCGTCGAGGACCAGGTCTCTAGACCTCTGGTCTAGAGAGTTACAATTTAGAAACTGTAGAAGTCTATTCAACATGTGAATCTAGTTTGCCTAGATGTTTATGGCTAGTTTAGACATCTAATCTTGTTTCAGACAAATTTTTCATTTGAGACTATTTCAAAATCTTGTTCTAGATATCCATGAACAGCTTAGACATCATTGAAATTCTTTTTTAAACCTTATTACTATTTATTCTGTGTCTAAATCTAATTTTAGATTTAAAATTTATCCCAATTTTTTATTTTAGACAAGATAACTATAGACATCTTGACATTATTTAGATCTTTGTTCAACCCAGTGAAGATGTCTATTTGATGTCTAAATCTAGTTTTAGACTTCTGTACAAGTTACCGTTTTACCTTTTTTTCATAAATAACTATTTATGGACTGTTTAGTTATCATTTAGGCGTCCGTGTAGTCCAAAGCTCATGTTAATCAATGTTTACAACTTTTGTCTTTTACACTAAGATTTAGGTTTTAGGCTTTAAGACATTTTAAATAATATTTAGAGAAGAGCTTTCCAACTATTTTTCTTGTGGGTTGGTATCCAGGAAGTTTTAGGTGTTTCCCTGTTTACACACGCCTGCTTCTAATGAATGGGTGATTAACAAATGTCTTCAGAACTAGACATGTTAAGAAGGTCATCGTTCATGGAGAAAGGAGATAGAGGTCCTAAACTTTGTTGTTTATACCAATTTTGGTATCTATGACAGTTTATAGACATAAAAACATTTTTGGCAATAAAATTCTCAAAAATTCTGCAAAAACTGAAAATTCACTACCTTCTGGATGGAACGATCCAAGATGGTGGAATGGTTCAAAAAAAGTCATTTTCTATATTATTGTCCAGTTACAGGTCAAACAAATCCTCATAATTTCAATATTTTGGGGAGGAGTTTATATATATATAAATAAGGGTCAACATTTTTTATATTTGCATGTCCTTCCCATAACAATACTACCTGTAAAGTTAATGTGAAACCTTATGCAGATGACAAACAGCACTACTAATTAACATAACTGTAGAAATACAGGTGTTGGTATTCATTGTGAAGCCCTGCCCCCCAAAATTATTATTTTTGGTAGTCTGTTTGTGTGCCAACTTCCCGAAATACGTTTTCATAGACCTAACTCTTCTCCAGCATTTGCTGTTCTTTTTTCCCTCTGAATGGGATTTGTTGGTAGCAGTCTGAGGATAAGTGATTAGCTGCAGGGCAGTGGCTGATGTTTCCGAAGGTGAGCGGAGTGCACGTCTCTCCACCTCCACCTCTATTTGTTCCAGGAGTTTGAACTTTGTCTGATAACTCCCCGAACTTCCATTCACAAGCTTCATTTTTCAGCCTGCCCCCCCTTCAGGCCGCAGTTATCCGCTTGAGTTATCAGAGAGGAAAAGAAAGGAATCACCCGGAAAGAAAAGCTAAATGAATAGTTCCTTGGTTGTTTTGAATCGTTAATTGGAACAGAACAAAGTAGGAGCACGTCTGTTGCCGGGTTTGGACATACCAACAGTCTATTGCAGCAGTTCCGTTTCCATGGTAGGAATAAAAAAAAGTGAAAGAGGGAGTAAAAAGATGTGGGGAGAAGGTGCTTCTTCCTCCCAGAGGTAATTGCATATTGATCCAAGTCAGTGAAGATCTAAACTGTGACACTGCATTTAGTTTTATCTTAAAAGGAGGTTGTCTGTGTTTTTCTTTCTCCGTCCCTTTAAATTCTACAGTGGCTGAGAGTGAAGAGAAATGATATTCAGCTAATTACGTTTTCATGGAGCTGTCCTTCTTCCCTTGTCTCCTGCTTACAGGTCTCTGTTGTTATGGACTTAACAATTACTCGATAATTAAATGGTGGAGGTCTTTCTACCCTACTGTTTGCAAAGTCATTCATTCGTTCTATACGGGAGACTTTTTAAATTACCAAGTCACTCCTTTTCTCCGCCTTTTCGCGCCTCGCTCTCCCCTCTCTGTCTTTCAGACTTCAGACGCTGTCTGTCCAATGATCCAGAACAGCCTTCAGTGTCCCCCCGCTGATGAATTAAAAGTGCTCCTTTGGCGGTGGAGGCCTTGGTGGAGGATTCAAAGGCAGCCGAGCTAATAAAAAGATCTTTTCTCTGAGAAAAGTGAGAAAGGAAGAGTCTCTCTCTCTCTTTCTCTCTCTCTCTCTGGAGTGCACTTTCCCAGTGATGGAAAACCATTAAACTGTTGACAGAAGTTGCATCTCAATGCCACCCATATTTGGCGGGAAAACTCTTCTCTGAAAGCCTAAATAGGTCCAAGATTCAGAGAATATTAAATATCATGAATGACGCTTTGTTGTTGCGTCGTCTTTGTTCCAAGACTTGCTGGCGGATTTCATTCAGGCGTAAATGAAATGAAAGGGAGTTCATTTTGTTTGGATTTGAGATATCCTTTCTTTTTAGCTCTGCCAGGAAAAACATGCCCTATCTGAATTGTATGATTCGCTGTTTTATCTCGCACACTTACTTCTCAGCACGCTCTGGGGTCTGGTTCACATGTGTGACTCAGAGGTGTTGCATCACAAAGCCGTGGATCGGGGATGAGTAAATGTACTCCTGCGATTTGAGAGCAGTTCTAACAAAACGCTTTAACCTAACGCTCGGATGACACTAACAGTTAACAGCTTAAAGTCTTAGAGAAACGTGGTAAAGTCAGTTTCTGTAAGAATAAATAAAGTCATGGGTTTTTTCTGATGTAATGAATGCAACTTTTTTAGCTCTGGCTGAAAGCACATGGTTAGATATCATTATCGTTATCTTTTAATTTACCAACAGGTTTCTTTGGGTGGTAGAATGAAGATGGACCGATGAATCAACGCTGTCTTTGCTGTAATGAGGGCATTGATCCAGTCTGTTGTGGTGGAGAAGGAGCTAAGCCTTACAGCAAAGCTCTTGATTTACTGGACCATCTACCCTCACAAGATTTAGATCGTGATTGAAAGGACATTTCAGATACAAGCAGCTAAAATGAGCTTCCTGCGTAGGGTGGCTGGCCTCAAACTTTAGAGATAAGAGGAGAAGATTCATCATCCTGAGGGAGCGTGAAGTATGGTTGCTGCTCCTCCTCATCAAAAGGAGTTAGCTAAAGTGGTTGCGCTGTTGGTTGCCTCTCGATGGTGATTTTCTGAGTACAGTAGAGGTGGGGAACCTTTGACCTCCAGGTCGTATACTAGTGATGCACGGGTTAGGGTTTTTAATCGACCCGCGGGTCCTGCACATTTGAAAACTTCTGACCTGCACCAAACCACCTGCATCACTGCGTCTATTTTACAACCTGCCCTGCCTCATTAAAAACACGTTATAATATTGACTGAATGTGCATTTATTTAGTCTGACCGTCTCCAAAATGTGCTTATGCAAGGTTCAACGTTTGCATAAAGTTACCACATTTCTCTCACGTTTTCTTATAAATCCCAAAGTTTACGGAGAAAATGACTTGTACGCACCGACCATTTAGACTCCTTTGCAGCTGTCACGGAGCGAGACACGGACATCTCTCAGCTTGTCATTGCAGCTGCAGCCGCTCGCTGTCATTTTCACTACGTAACAGCGTAGTCCTACCATCTGCGCACACACATACACACAAACAATGACGGAAAATATGGCTGGAGGGATACATTTATTGGCTGACCTGGGAGTGCCTCAGGATCCCCTGGAGGAGCTAGCTGAGGTTGTTGGGGAGAGGGAAGCCCGGCAGGCTGTTGCCCCCATGATTCGACCTCAGATAAGCAGGGGAAAATGGATGGATGGAAGGCTATAAAGATGGACGGATTGAAAATTTTCCATACATGCAAATCCCTGATTTGAACCTGTCCCACACTGAAGTAAAAATGTATTAATCCAACCCAACATGACCCACAAGTACCGCGGGATAAAAGACAACCCGCGCTTCACTATCATATTTTATCAGGCCCTCCACGCAATGTCAAACAAATAAAGGTAAAATGATCAACAACCAATGGCTTTTCTCTGATTGGATCAACAGTAATTCATATATCTGAGCCTGAATTGGAGTCAGCAAACACAACAGCAGTTGAGCGTCAGCGGCCAAGCTGCAGAGTGAACTGAGCACGGCTTGTGGACAAGGATGCAGCGTGCAGGGTCCGGTCCACGGGCATGTCCAAAACACAGTGCCCTGGGGTCCAGACGGAACCGGTACTGGGTCCGAATCCAAACTGCAGTGGCGTTTTAACCCCCCCCCCCCCCCCCCCCCGCACTGAGTTAGGTTCTGAATTTCGCCCTTGGATGACTTTATAAAATAAAAACTTGGCCCCTTAGCAAGAAAAGATTCCCTATCCCTGTCCTACAGGAAGGAGCGTCCGGCAAAGATGGAGAATTGTGGAAACATCGTGGGAGAGCGTGGATCCCAGGGATGTTTAGGTTAGTCCCCTGGATATGTTACATTGGGTCACTTATCCTGAATTGTTTACTGGAAGTGGGAAACAGATAATATTCTTTTAGGAAGTTATTTTTTCTTTTATTTGAACTACTAGAAATTGTTTAATCTGCCAAGACACCTGCAATTTCACCAACCAGCCATAACACTAAGACCATCGAATGGTGAAGTGGAGAAAAATAAACACACCATCAGGTAGTCAAGTTAACATTGAGGTGTCATGAAGAGAATTGAACATATCCATGGGTCCAACTGTGATGTCTTACTAGCTGGGCCTTACCATTCCGACTGGGGCTCCTGTGGATAATGTCTAGTTTGTACAGGTTAGGATCTCATTAAAATCCATTGGTCAGATCCAAGTAAGATCCACTTGGAAGGAGACAGCAGGAGACAGCTGACGGAGCCTCATAAAATCCCCATATTACTCACCTTTTTTGTTTCTCTTGTAGTTTGCAAAGCAACTGTGGCGTATCATTTAAATGAAACAAAATCTTTCAAACAAAGCTTCCATTTTATATCAAGCTTTCCTTGGACCAAAAGCCGTAAAAGCTACAAGTACCTGGAAGCCCTGGATCATTTTTAGACGCTGTCATGTGGTGCCGTTCCTCTGAACTCTCTGCGTTTTGAGCTTCGTTTCATAGAAAGGTATACCGTACCTTATCTCTCCATTGCCCTATAGTCAAGCCCTAAGCCTTCTTTATGTCTGTCGTCTTTCCACATCCCCATCTAAATCCCTTTCTCTTTTCCTTGAACTCCATCACCTATTGTTCTAAAAAGGGATTGAGCTCGTCTCTGAGGCTGTCTCATTTGATTCTGCCAACACTTTCTTTCTAGGTATGCAGCCTTTTTTTTTCTAGTGTTGAAACCCAAAGTGAGCCACATAATAAAGTAAATTAAATGTTTTTTTTTTTGGATTAGTATGGCAAAAGAAAGTAAATATATACTGGCAAGATTTGACCTCTTGATGCGACTCATCCTTCTGCCCAAGAGATTTGTTAGACTGGATTTCTGATTACATCCTACATTTAAGAGGAAATTAGTCAAAAGTAAAGCAGTTGAAGTTTGATATTTAAGCGCCGCACTGGAAGCAGCCACAACTTCTCAAACTTCAGTCTTTCATCAACAGAAAATGTAAGCATGACAGCCTTTTATTAGCAAGGCACCGAGATTCTTGGCAGGTCGGACGTCTAATGCAACTTCGCTTCTTCACAGTCGGATTCTCTCGCACAAAGACCAGATGGAGTTTTCTTGGCTGTGGCCAATGAAAGAAGATAATTAAAAGCACTTTTCATTTGTTGGAAAGTGTGGACTAAGTGAGAAATAGATGACAGGGAATCACGCCAGACAACATGTTAAAAGCAGTTGTTTTGAGGTAAATAAGTGGCATGCAACCAACCACTCCTCTGGCGAGAGCTGAAGAGATGGGCGGACAGCTCAACATATATAAAACCTACCAGCTTCACCGTGATACAAACATTATTTTAGCATTTTAAAAGAGGTGTTATCTGCTGAGGTACTTTGTAAAAAAAGGACAATCTTTCATGCTCAGAGTAAGAATTATAGCACATTTGAGAAATTGCCTGAAGCAGTCATAATTTAGTCCATTTCTGAAAGGCAGGAGATGACACCATGATGGTTTGTTGAATCATTTTATCAAGAGAGACAATTTCTAAAAGATTCTAGTGCGTGGCAAAGGAAATACATTAACTCAACTGCAGCAATTATGAGTGTGCCTCAACGGACAAAAGGCCATAAGACGTCCCCATGTCCGAAACATATGCATCCATTCATAAAGTATTTTTGCTCCAGCCGAATGCAAAGAGGGTTTTACATTTTGTTACTCTGATCCTTAAAAGTACAAATTGCCCTATCATTTTGCTGCATACTCAGCATGAGCAGCCCCTTCACCCCTTCAGCACAGATGTGCAAGAAAAGAGTCAAGTAAGCCTTCTTTGAGCCAGAAATGCCCCATTGGGCAGGAAAGAAAGCTTTCTATTGTTTCTTGTTCTTTGAGCCAGTTTGGCATACCGGAGTGAAGCAGCAGAGCTCAATGGGACTTCAGTGGAAGAAATTATAGAACCAGTGACAGATTCACTACATAATGGGCAGGTTGACTGTGTCATCGGTGCTCCCTCGGCAATGAAAAGGCTAAGAGCGTTTTAGAGATTATAACCCATTTAGGGAAGCTGAGAAGGGACGGTGCTAAATTTGCCCCTGCAATGTGGACGAGTGCAGAGCCAGCGGATGGAGATCTATGCTTGGTGCCATTGAGCTTTGATCTGCACTCATTGGCCTGAGTCACCCTCCCCTTGTATTGATGTATAAAAACTTCTATTTATGGATACTGTGAAATGTAGAAGTATAAAAATGTGCTATTGCACCACTGCAGGATTCTGTACTTCTCAAAAGTTTGAAAACATTTTGTCAATCTTTTCTCTCCTTGTATAATCTGAGTTGTCACTGTATGTTAGATTGTTGGTATGCCTGATTAGTCATCTTTACCAGGAAGTACAATTTGTAAGGATTGTGTATCCATGGAATTATCTACAGAGCTTAACAGATTACAAAAAAAAAAACAAAAAAAAAACAGGAAACTATAACAAGGGATTCCTTGCTATATTGCTATAAGTCAGGCACCTGATTGGCTGTCAATTGGCAGCAGTTGGACAGCCGTATGTCCTAGAGAATGGTCCTCGGTCCAGGGGTAGGGGGCGTGGTCATGTTCTGCGCAACTTGATCGACACCTGACCATACCCCCTCTTCCTGGACCGAGTTCCGGACTACGCATGGTGCGGTCCTATTCAGGAGGAGGGGGTGTGCCAGGTGCGGAGCGAGCAGAGAACCCGTAGTAGCTCCTCTGTGGTGCTCGCACATCTCCCCAGACACGCCCCCTTCTCCCTATGTGTTAAAAAAACAACACTTTTTTGTAGTGGTCACATGATTTGTTGTTTAGGTTTATGTAGTAAAACTGTTTTACACACTTAAGGTTAAGAAAAATTTCATAGTTTTTTTGTGAACTTACCAGAACTTTTCATTCAAGATATTAACATTTTTATTTAAAAAAAAAAACAAAAAAAACTTCCTCCATGAACCGTCACCTTATCGTGGTGGAGGAGTTTGAGTGCCCTAATGATCCTAGGAGCTATGTTGTCTGGGGCACTTGTGCCCCTGGTAGGGTCACCCATGGCAAATTGGTCCTAGGTGAGGGGTGAGACAAAGTGCGGTTCAAAAGACTCTTCATGCAAGTACAATCATCGAGCCAGTGTACCCGGCCCGGAGGGTTACCGGGGTCCCACCCTGGAGCCAGGCCTGGGGTTGGGGCCCGTGAGCGAGCGCCTGGTGGCTGGGCTTTCGCCCATGGGGCCCGGCCGGGCCCAGCCCGAACTGGATACATGGGCTCATCCACCTGTGGGCCCACCACCTGCAGGAGGAACATGAAGGGTCCGGTGCAATGTGGATCGGATGGCAGACCGAGGCGGGAGCTTTGGCGGTCTGATCCCCGGACACAAAAACTGGCTATCGGGACATGGAACGTCACCTCTCTGGCGGGGAAGGAGCTGGAGCTTGTGGAAGAGGCTGAGCGATACCGGCTAGATATAGTCGGGCTCACCTCGACACATAGCGTTGGCTCTGGAACCCGAGTCCTTGAGAGGGGTTGGACTCTCTTGTATGCTGGAGTTGCTCCGGGTGAGAGGCGGAGGGCTGGGGTGGGCTTTCTGTTAGCCCCAAGACTCTCTGCCTGTATGTTGGGGTTTTCTCCGGGGGACGAAAGGGCAGCTTCCCTGAGCCTTCGGGTTGGGGAACGGGTCCTGACTGTTGTTTGTGCTTATGCACCAAATAGCAGCTCAGAGTACCCACCCTTTTTGGAGTCCCTGGGACGAGTGCTGGATAGCGCTCCTACTGGGGACTCCATAGTCCTGCTGGGGGACTTCAATGCTCACGTGGGCAATGACAGCGTGACCTGGAGGGGCGTGATTGGGAGGAACGGCCCGCCCAATCTGAACTCGAGTGGTGTTCTGTTTTTGGACTTCTGTGCAAGTCGCAGTTTGGCCATAACGAACACCATGTTCGAACATAAGGATGCCCACCGGTACACCTGGTACCAGGGCAGCCTAGGTTACAGGTCGATGATTGACTTTATAGTTGTATCATCTGACCTGAGACCGTATGTTTTGGACACTCGAGTAAAGAGAGGAGCGGAGCTGTCAACTGATCACCACCTGGTGGTGAGTTGGATCAGATGGCAGGGGAAGATGCTACGCAGACCTGGTAGACCCAAACATATAGTGAGGGTCTGCTGGGAACGCCTGGCAGAAGAGCCTGTCAAGATGGTCTTCAACTCCCACCTCCGGCAGAGCTTCGACCGCGTCCCGAGAGCAGTGGGGGACATTGAGTCCGAATGGGCCTTGTTCCGCTCTGCGATTGTTGAGGGGGCTGTTGCTAGCTGTGGTCGCAAGGTAGCCGGTGCCAATCGTGGCGGTATCCCCCGTACCTGATGGTGGACACCAGAGGTTAGGGGAGCCGTCAGGCTGAAGAAGGAGGCCTACAAGGCATGGCTAGTCTGTGGGTCTCCAGAGGCAGCTGATGGGTATCGGAGGGCCAAGCGGGGTGCAGCAGTGGCAGTTTTCAAGGCAAAATCTCGAGCGTGGGAGGAGTTCGGCGAGACCATGGAGAAAGACTATCGGTCGGCTCCAAAAAGGTTCTGGCAAACCATCCGACGCCTCAGGGGAGGAAGGCGGCAACTCGCTCACACTGTTTACAGTGGGGACGGGGAGCTGCTGACATCAACTGGGGCTATAGTCGGGCGGTGGAAGGAATACTTTGAGGAGCTCCTCAACCCCACCGACACGCATTCCTATGAGGAACCAGAGCTGGGAGACCTGGGGACGGACTGTCCAATCTCTGGGGCAGAAGTCGCTGAGGTAGTCAAAAAACTACGCAGTGGCGGAGCCCCGGGGGTAGATGAGATCCAACCTGGGTATCTGAAAGCTATGGATGTTGTAGGACTGTCGTGGTTGACACGTCTCTGCAACATTGCGTGGTCATCGGGGGCAGTCCCTGTTGAGTGGCAGACCGGGGTGGTGGTTCCCATTTTTAAGAAGGGGGACCAGAGGGTGTGTTCCAACTATAGGGGGATCACACTCCTCAGCCTCCCTGGGAAGGTCTACTCCAGGGTACTGGAGAGGAGGGTCCGGTCGATAGTTGAACCTCAGATAGAAGAGGAGCAATGTGGTTTTCGTCCTGGTCGTGGAACTGTGGACCAGCTCTTTACCCTCGCTAGGGTGATGGAGGGGTCATGGGAGTTTGCCCAACCAATCCACATGTGTTTTGTGGATTTGGAGAAGGCTTATGACCGTGTCCCCAGGGACACCCTGTGGGGGGCGCTCCAGGAGTACGGGGTGGATGGTCTTTTGTTAAGGGCCATTCAGTCCCTGTACCAGAGGAGTGTGAGTCTGGTTCGCATAGCCGGCAGTAAGTCGGACCTGTTCCCAGTGAGGGTTGGACTCCGCCAGGGCTGCCCTTTGTCACCGGTCCTGTTCATAACCTTTATGGACAGGATTTCTAGGTGCAGCCGTGGTGTGGAGGGTGTTGAGTTTGGCAGCAGGAGAATCTCGTCTCTGCTTTTTGCAGATGATGTGGTCCTCCTAGCTTCATCAGGCTCTGACCTACAGCTCTTGCTGGGGAGGTTCGCAGCCGAGTGTGAAGCGGCTGGGATGAGGATCAGCACCTCCAAGTCTGAGGCCATGGTTCTCGGTCGGAAAAGGGTGGATTGCCAACTCCAGGTCGGGAGAGAGGTCCTGCCTCAAGTGGAGGAGTTCAAGTATCTCGGGGTCTTGTTCACGAGTGAGGGAAGGAGGGAGCGGGAGATCGACAGGCGGATCGGGGCAGCGTCTGCAGTGATGCGGACGCTGAACCGGTCTGTTGTGGTGAAGAAGGAGCTGAGCCGGAAAGCAAGGCTCTCGATTTACCGGTCGATCTACCTCCCAATCCTCACCTATGGTCATGAGCTTTGGGTAATGACCGAAAGAACGAGATCGCGGATACAAGCGGCCGAAATGAGTTTTCTCCGCAGGGTGGCCGGGCTCAGCCTTAGGGATAGGGTGAGGAGCTCGGACATTCGGGAGAGACTCGGAGTAGAACCGCTGCTCCTCCATGTCGAAAGGAGCCAGTTGAGGTGGTTCGGGCATCTTGTTAGGATGCCCCCTGGACGCCTCCCCAGGGAGGTGTTTCAGGCATGTCCTGCCGGCAGGAGGCCCCCGGGTCGACCCAGGACACGCTGGAGAAAATATATCTCTGGTTTGGCCCTGGAGCGCCTTGGGATCCTGCCGGAGGAGCTGGTAGAAGTGGCTGGGGAGAAGACTGTCTGGAACTCCCTAATTGGGATGCTGCCCCCGCGACCCGGACCCGGATAAGCGGAAGAAGACGAGACGAGACGAAAAAAAAACCCCAATTATATTATTAATTAAAAATGTTTGAAATGACAAAAATTATTAAAAGTTTGTAACAATTTCAATCAATTTTTAATGTTTGACTGATAATAGTAAAAAAAATAAAAATAAAATAAAAGTGGGGTAACCAGGGTTATAAAAAAATGTAGAATAATATTAACAAAAATTATATTTAGGGAATAATCATATAAAATAGTCATGCTTACCTTAATTCAAACATCCGAATATTTCTCAGACATTTAATAAGTTCAGTGCATACTTCATTAGGATAAGTAGTAAAATGTGCTTACCATGTGGTTGGCCTTTATATTAACATGTGTATTCCTAAACATAACTACACTGTAAAAAGTAAAGGTTGAATCAACTTAATTTAATTGCTTCAGTTGGTAAGAAACAATTGAATTAAGTTTATCCAACTTAAATTACTAGGTACAAATGTATCAATTTAAGTTGGATAAACTTAATTCAATTGCTTGTTACCAATTGAAGCAATTCAGTTAAGTTGGTTCAACTATTCTCTTTTTTCAGTGTAGTATGGGACTAAACATTAAGTGTCAAAGTTTATTTAATGTCTTTGCTTTTTAAACAATATTTTGAGCACTAATTCAAACACTAGTAAATATATTCTTTGTCTTTAGGTTTCCTTATTAAAAGTGAAATCAAATCTACTTGGATCAAGCAAAAAAAGGTTGGTATTTAATTTGATTATTTTCCTTTAATTAGGTGCATGTTTAAAAAGCTTAATTTCAAAGATCGCCTTGGTAACAAGTCCACAGTAAATTAGATGTCATTTATTTGAATTTAAATACAAAGTTTCACAGTTATAAGGAACATGTAGAGATCTTTTCATTTATCAAGGGTAGCTGTATATTTAAGTCCCGGCGTCTAGAATTTCCGTAATTAGTCATTAGTTTTTCTCGTATTACATGTTAAATTGGTTCAAGTTTTATGTTTACAAAACTGAAATGGGTTTTTCAGCTTTTATACGGTGAGGATTTTATTTCTTTGACATCCACTTCCTTCCTTCTTTCTCTGTCCCTTTATATATATTTATTTGATTCATAATAGCTCCATCCAAATCCGAGCTTCATAGCCTTCTAGGCCAAGGAAAATTCAGTCTGATGAGATTTCCACAAGGCTTCTCATCCTGCACTGACCTCCTACCTCAACCCCCTCCATCCCAAACTCAATGTTAAGCTGCATCATAACAAATTTAAATCCAGCTCCCCCGATGTGGCAAATCAGACCGCATACAGTCAGCCAGAGGGGAATACCCTCGCAGCCAAAATGAGGCATGTATGTACGCGGAAAAAAAAAAAACCTTCGGGAGAGGCCACTCTGGTGGATACAGATAAGGAAAATGAAGAATTTATGTGAAGTAATGGGCATGAGAACTGCTAATCCTTCCCAAATGCTATATGCAACGTCATAAAATTTCTTCCAATATCCTGTCAAAATCCTAAAATGCAGTTAATTATGCCCACTGTAAAACACTGAATCACTTTAAATCCTTCTCGGTTCCTGCAAGCTGACCAAAGGGGGAAGAAAAAAAAAGTTATTACTCTGCAACTTTTAGATTCAGCCTAAATCTGTCAAGAAAATGTTTGATAAGGACCTCCTTGTATTTCACCATTTTCCCCCCTCTTCTTCTTCTTTTGCTTCTCGTCTTTTTTCCCCCCACCAGCACTCGTCTGTGGAGGGCTCTAAAATAAGAAATCCCTTTCCGCAGATATAATTAATCACTCTGGGAGAACAGGGCGTGTAATTATTTAGGTTACCACAGAACTCTACAAGCCTCCTCCAACTCAGCCTCCCCTCACTCTACATGGAAGCGAGGCTTTCGGGAGACGCGTAACCACACGGCGCGCGGAGGCTAACGATAAAAAAATAAAAGCATTTTGCAACGTTTCACTCGAAGGACCGCTGCAAATGAACAAATCGGTGGATCGCCTGTTTGATTTTTGGCATACGTACTTTAGAAGCGTGTGTTTTTGTTACCACCGTCATTATTGATGACGATACAGTAACCTGACAAGCGTTGGCAAACAGCAGCGGGGTATTTGTTGAACATAAATGAGATGGCAAAAAAAAAAAAAAAAAACGGGGAGGTAGAACTGCCTTTTCTTTTCTCTCTAGTCTCTTTCGCAAGCAATTATCCTCCCTCCCCCTTTTGCTGATAAAGAGTTCAGCATTGGTTCACCAAAAGATTAATACAGCACAATGAACACACCCTTTTGGAATGGTCCTAGCTGATTGAGAATTAGCCCGATTAGAGGGGACTTCAGCTCAAATCCCCCTTGTCCAGCAGCCCATAGAAAGTTGCTATTGTGCAGTGTCAGCGGCTGAGCATCAAGCAGCCAGGGAAAAGAGAGGCAGCCCAGTAATGTGAGCACTGCCAACTGGATAACGCTGGTGTCCAAATGAGAGATGGCAGCACTTGTTGGGAGGAACGGGGGTGAATAGAGCCGTGCTCTCTAAAGGGGAAGGGAGACCGATAATGTACTTTTAGCGTGGTATGATGCCCCGAAGAGGGAACATTACCAACCCCGGGAGTCTAAACCAGACGTCAACACACATTTTGCTAATTCTCCTGATGAGACGTGTCATTAAGGGGGTGTTGCGTGGCAGCTTTGCTTTTAAGTGGAGCAGTCTGACAGAGCTGAGTGATGTTTATCTAGTGAAAGATTCACTAACTCTTAAGGGAGGGGGTGGGAAAAAAAAGCCAAAGGATTCACCGGGTCAGCCATCCCTTGGGGAAGGAAGGGTGTTGAAAATTTCATGGCAGCAGATTTAAAGGTGTTTCAGTGGAAGCCTGGCGTCTCCCAAGGCGCCCGCGGGTGGCAAAAGGTAAAAAGTCAATGCGGTCAGAGTTTATCCACTCGGGATCGTGTGGAAGTAAATGACAGCTGGCTGTTCCTGCAGTAGATCTCGAGACAATTCAAAGTAAGGACCTGGCAGATGGAAGACAGACTGACATTCCAAGAGAAATGTTGCAAGACTGACATCTAGTCAATGGATATTTTTAGGGATGTACCGATACCACTTTTTTCAAAACCGATCCGATACCGATACTTAAATCTGAGTACTCGCCGATACCGAGTACCGATACTTCTACCACACAAAAAATGCAACAAATTGGAATACAGGTTTTTTTTTCTTCTTTGCTTTTTTACAACAAATAACTGAGTTAGATAAAATAAAATAAAATAAAAAAATGATCACAAAACTAAAATATAAGGTGAAAAATAACAATTTTCTGTGATTTCACAGTGCAATTATTGCAGTTTTCCACACTTTAACCAAATAAAATGAACTATTTGGCACCATCTCCAGCTCTCAACCCACACTGTTCCTCTTTAGCTCAATAGCTCCCCCTAGTGTTCAATATAGGAAACTATAACAGAAATCACAAGTCACAGACAGTGAAGCCACTGGTATCGGTTCCTGGTATCGGGTAACTTTAACCGATACTGGTATCGATATCGGTAATCGGTATACTGGCCCGATATCGGCCTGATACCAGTATCGTATCGGTGCATTCCTAGATATTTTTACAACACATGGCTGTTAATCCAGGATTACCAGTAAGAAGGTCAAATTTAAGGAATCCCTTACTCTGGGAGTGAAGCGATCCGTCTAAATTGAAATTCAAAACAGTTGTGTATACAAAGCTTAAAACCATTAAGTGTGTTTGTTCACAAGACTGCCAACTGGAATTTGTAAATCTGATCAGTGTGTGGGTAATTTCATTAAATGCTCTGTACATTTGGGTATGTTCGTGTTGTAGACACAAGCCGACGCAGTCCCGTCTCCTCCAGCCCCCCCAAGCCCGTCTTTGTCTTTCATTTCTCTCCCACACACTGTCTGTGCACCGACTCTAAAGTGAGTAATGCTTTAAAAGTTCCTGTAGCCAGGGGAAAGACTGTCAAGTAAAATTATATGCTGGAAAGATCTTTCATCATCGCGAATGTTGTCATTTGCCTTCCCTCAGCAAATGACACGACTGAAAGTAAACTCTGCAACATTAAGGCTGGAATGAAAACAGGAACGGTTTAAATGAAATTTGCAGAAAGCCTGCATAATGTGTCTGAAGACGTTTGATTTTTAATCAGCTTATCGTGGTTTACCTGTTGCGCTAATTGAAAATAGCATTTGCTTTAGATTCTAAATCAGTCACGTGCCTTAAAAACGCGAGGCGGCTTCTCGGTTTTGACACCTGGGACATCAAACACTTAGAAAGGATTGCAGTCTTTTTAAGAAGTTGATAAAAAAAATATCTAGAAATGATTATTAAAGTATTTTCTAACTTTTAATGTATGACCTCTTTTATCCTTGCCATCAACCATGTAAAATATACAAGACGTTGTATGTCCATCATAGATTTTAGGAAAAAAACATGTTTGTAAATGATTTCAACAACATTTTGATAATTATCCAAATAAGGAGATATAATAGGGTGGGTCAAATTTGCTCAAATCTGCAAACAACATAGGCAACAATGGGATTTGGGTGAAATAAGTAAGATAACCCAGCCTTCTTTGGAGCTCTACGTAAAGCTCAGGTATGTTTTACCATTATAACACCATTCAAACCTCAAATGAGTCATATAACATTATGTTTTTACACAATCACAGTTAAATTGAATTATTTTTGATGATTTTACATTGGAATGCTCATTTTGCAGTGATATTGACGTGCTGTCACAACTTTCCAAAACTTTTGTGAACCAGTTTCCCTTTAAGGGACACTATGTAACTTTTTCACATAAATTTTTTTTTTCTTGAATGCCAGTATGTGCTAATATGACCCTTTACAGGGTTAATGAAAAGTCACTAAGCCCCCAGTTTTCAGTCCGGTGCCCTGAAGTCTCACAAAGTCACATATCTCGCGAGGGTTAGGCTAACCCTAGCTGTTATGCTAGCGCCGGATTGCAAGTCGGAGAGGTATCACCCGTACAGCTCGTCATTCATGATGAGGAACTGCAGCCACTCCTATCCTAAAATATCACTTTTGGACTAGCGACTTATGCCGTGTGTCTCTTACAGCAACAAGAGTTTAGCAGTGAAAGTTTAGCACAGGTTTTGGGATCACAGCATTTTAGCGTCTTTCTTTCTGGGCTCTCCTATCTTCAAACTATGACACATTGTATTTTCTGGCTGCTTGGGAGTAGAGTACAATGACTTTGCTGCATTTATCACAATGAGCCTAAAGTTTGCATCATAACTCCTCCTTTGCTTTGTTAGCTTACTCCGTGCATACAGCTAAATTCGGACCATCTCGGCTGGCTGGCAGCAGCATCCAGTCGTTTGTTTCAGGTCATTGCACTTGTTATTGACATGTAATAAAATGTTATATTATCAAGTAATTTTTTCAGGTTAGTTTATAGGGAAAAAAGAATATCACCATCTTCTATTCTGAACAAGAAGGGAATATAGGACCTACAGTGTTTTCCCCCCAAACCATCCAGGGTGAAGAGAGTACACTCGGATTTCTACAGGTTCTCTTGTTTTTTAAGCCCTGACTTTTATCCTCAAAACTAGCAACAACAATGAATATATGTGATGAGAAGCTACTTTACAATTTCACTAAGACACTTTTTTTTTTAACAGCGACCCTTTTTTGTGTAATTTGAATTTTTTTTTTTTTTTTTTTGCCATTGTAGGGATCCCTTTCGGGGAGTTTAAGGCACAGGTGTGTGGTCACCTTAAAGGGATACTCCACTGCTAAGTTATTTTTTGTCTATTGCCATTTTCCTCAGAGTTAGATAAGTGGGCAAGAACTATTTGTAAACAGCCCAGCCGTTATCCTGATCCGGCAGAAAAATACCAGAAAAAATGTCCATAAAACTCACTAAATGGTGATAATAATTCGGCCTAGTGACCTCAGTAAACATATCGGCTGCACGGGAAAATAAAAGACTTTTTTTTGGCAATGCTATTTGGTACCATTCACTTACGGTGTTTGAGCTAAGCTAAAGCAAAAAGAGTACTGCCGGATCAGGAAAACAGCTGGGCTGTTTACAAATAATTTTTGCCCACTTATCTAACTCTGAGGAATATGGCAATAGACAAAAAATAACTTGGCGGTGGAGTATCCCTTTAATGAGCCAGTGATGATTGCTATGGTTAGTCAAACAAGCCATTAGTGAAATGTGGTTACTATGGTGACTCTAATGAGCTACTGGCAACAGCTTTAACATTTTTATTGATTCTCTTTACATTTTTATACAGTAAATACATCAAAACATGAGCGTTTTTTAAAATAACTTGATTCATTATCAATATAAGTTGCAAATTACTATTGGGATTTTTTTGAGGAAAGTTGACAGATGTCGAACTTGTTTTAAATACTTTTATAAATGATTCTTCTTACTCGTTGAGTTCTACTCAAATCCAAGATGAAGGATTTCTTTCTGGACAGAAATGTGTTGCATGTCTTCTCATTATATTGTATGTTGTTGTAATATAAATACTTGAGCATAATGGGAATTGAATACATGAACCTCATTAAAGCATTATATTTAATGCTGGTGGTGTGACCTAAAATCATGATTGAGTAATGTTGCCACCTTTTGTCTCAGTGACATTTGAAACAAATTTAATTTTGGCAAAAGTCAGAACACGAGGCTTAACTGTAGAAAATAACTCTTTACTTCCTTGGTCTGGATTGTAATTTAAAACCTGTCGGTCTTAGGGGGTAAAAAAAAAAAGGCAACTTTTCTGACTGTCACTGAGATACTTCAACTGACTGGGTTTACCAACACAATCAATACCACTTCATCAAGTCGGTGCCATGTTTCGGCCTTTCCGGTCATGTAAACCACGCAACAGTGAGGCAATGAAGAGCTGTTAAAGTAGCAAAAGGAGAAAAGGGTCAGACGGAAAGAAAAGAAGCAAGTGAGAAAGAGTGCGCAAAGAAAGAGAAGAGAAAAGTACGAGGGGAAAGAGGAGGAGGTGTCCTTGACTTGAGGGCGAACGGATGAGAGAACACATTCTAATAAAAGGGGTGTTGTCTTACAGAGAATCTGGGGATAAGGACAAAGACAAAAACAAAATGCTCTATTTTCTTTTATGGGATCTTGAATGTGGGGAAGTTGAGTGAAGACAGCGGCATATAAAGAAGAATATGCGCACCCAATACCACATCGGTGTTATTTTGGAGGTCTCGGCCTTGGGATTGGCGGATTATTTTACAGGTGAGCAAGTGGAGTTCGGAAAATGAGATCGAAGGTCATTAGAAAGACGGAGCGCTCATTGATGTAATGAAGTCTCTCCAGCTGAAAATAAAACAAGATTGTTCACAGATCCCAAAGGAGACAACCACAGTATGAATATAATATTACGAATAAAGATATTAAACGAGGAGAGGTTAGAGAAACTAATCCATGAGGATCGGTATAGCCGTTTCACTTCATTGACTTTTCTCGTTGCATCGACTTTGACTCAACTCTTGGAGGAAAAAAACTTCCATGACCCACAGGCTTAAAATAGGGATGAAATGAGTTCAAGGAAATCCAAACCTGCATTAGAAGAGACAGCTTCTCGGAGCCTGACTCAAATGTCTGACGTGGAGACTTCAAAAGGACCTCTTAAAAAAAGAAGCTCCTGCTGGTTGCCTTTATCAACTTTTTGCAAGTCAGGTTTTTTGATTATAAATTACTTCCAAAAAGGTCTAAAGACATCGCACGAAAGTAGTTGGAAGGTGTATTTCTCTTTTTTTAAATGACATTTTTTTCTTTCTTAAAAAGTTTGTCCCTGGCTAACTGTTAGATTAGAACCTGTATAGTTCTCTTTTGTCAGAAATGTGAATGGCTGGCCGGATGTGTCGGTCTAATCAAAAGCGCCTGGCCGCGACGTGTGCTTTTCTTGGGTAGCACCAACCGCTGGAACTGACAGGCTACCAAAGAGTCTTTGGCAGGTCCACTCACCCATTCACAGTGGCTCTTGGTAAAAAGGAAACAAAAATTGCTGTCTTGCTTTTTGATGATAAGAACCAAATCACATCGGAAGGTACAGAAGTCTGATTGGGCTTTTTTCCCCCCGTCTCTCGCAATCATTTTCTTCCTTTACATTCTCTTTGATGTTACATTCTGTGAATATCTGAGGCTCCACTGCAATAATAGAAGCTATTTTCTATAAGGACAAGAAGGTTCAGGATGGTCCCTTCCTGATTTCATGCTTCGACTTTCCCTGCCACTGTGTTTCATTTTAAAAAATGAAGACTATTAGAAGTATTTTCCATCGTCTTTTAATCGTTGGGTCAATTCATCTTCATATATATTAAAAAAAGAAACCTAAAAAGGCTCATGGCAATAAAGAGCAAATGTTGGATACAGTGTTAGGAAATTGATTTATCTCAAGCCTCTGTAGGATTCCATTTAATTGTTCCATTTAGAAAGAAGAGCGACGAGGAAAAAAGGAGCAGAAACGGGCTTCTGCTGAGTTTATCCTTCCCTCTATCGTGCCAGCGCTAAAAGTTTTCTTTGCGGACAGCATTATCTTGTTCATGAAATCTCTCACTCATTCCCCTCCTTAATGCTCCCGCTCTTTCTGATTACCGCATCTACATCCTAGCAGAATACTAATCGAGCAAGTAAATGGTAACACGTTATTTGGAGTGAAGTTCAAGACCTCAGCTAATTTGGTTTAGCACTGGAGTGGAACAGAGTTTAATAGATCTCTGTTGCAACAGCTCATATGCGGAATTAAAACAGACTCTGCGTTGGCATGTTTTTATTTAGGGGTTTCTTTTCCCATACATGTATGTCATTGCATGTGATGATTAAGAAATTTAATTGTTCATAGAAAGGGTTTTCTTACGATACCTTTGAGGTCACTAGAACTTCAAAAGATTCGCAAGACAAACCGTTACTGACCCCCCAAAAGTTCCAGCTATGTATCTTAATTTTGCACCTCAAGACAACCAATAATTATGATACAATGCCTTCATTATTAAAGATAAAATGACCAATACAAATTTAATACCTCGCAGGATCGAGCCTATCCATTAAACTTTCCACTTGAATGGGAACAATTACATTTTACATGGCGCACAACCAATTTTCCACCGTGTCCTTTCACGTCGTCGTCCCCGCAAGAAAACAGTCCTTTATTTCCTGGATTCCTTCTGGAACACTGATACATTTATGCATTCAGTTCATTAAGAAACCCATGACCTGAGGCCAAAATCTATACTTTTTTTCTAACTTTTTACCATTTGAAACTTTGGACACCTAATCACTATGTAAGATTCACATTGCATTAACATTACATGTTCCTCGTGCCATTTAAAGCACATTCAAAGGTCTCCAGCAATCTGTGAGGTAATCATCGGATGGTTAATTTGTAATTGTAGGGTTATTCTTGGCTACCGTTTGACATTTGATTCCCATATTCATCACCTAGTTATCATTCCTATATAATGGGAGTTCTTGTGTCATAAATTAGTAGAAGAAGTGACATTCCTTTTGCAGTGGACCTTCGTTTCCATTCATGTGTACCCTATTTCCACTCCCCATGGGTGTAGTCGCCAAAGGTTAGCCTCGCAGATATAAAAATGCCATTGATAACACCACAGGAATGCCATTTATTTGGGAATAGCCAGGGGAGGGTTTTTAATTATGAATTGATCTGTGGGAACCTCAGGATTTGAGGTGTAATACTGCCTTGGGGGAAGAAAGCTTGCCAAGAGGAACAAAGGGAATCAGGAAGGAATTGTTGCTGTAGGAGGCTTTGAGGAAGTGACCCAAATACAATGCAGCAAAACACAGATTTTGAGGATAAAATCTTGAAATTAATGGACCATTTTGTATTTGTGTTTATCCAAAATGTTAGCTCACGGCTAACAAAGGTGAAGAAATTTGTAAAATGAAGGTATTTTGTTTTGTTTATGTGTTAAAATGCCTGTAGAAAAAACACAGTTTAGTCCATATGAGTGGGTGCAGCGCCATAGAGAAACAGAGTTCGGACACTTCCATTGGCTCCAATAGAAAGAATGGAATGCGGAAGTAACGTCGGTCATGGAGCTCTCAATAGTTCCAAACAAAGCCCAGACGCCAATAGTTCCACCACAGAGCGCTGTTCATTATCGCTGTTTCGGAGCTATTTTCTAATGTAAGTTGATGAAATTACAACATTTTTGACACTGTGAAGCATTAGCTGACTACTCTGTACCAAAATAAGTCAGTAGTGATTTTTCTTGTAGCCAGTTTTAGTAAATTAATCGTGTCAACCGGCTAGTACTATGTTTAGCTGAAGCTAGCTTGTTGTTAGCATCAGGTCTGTGTGTTATACTGGCCCCTTTCTGTCTAATTCAGCTTTGTAAATATCCAGAACTTTTTGAAATATTTATCTTTAGAGTTTGATAAATTGTTTGGTGATTTTCTGGATTTAAATAAGTTCTAATCAGACACAAACATGTACGTGTAAACTTTAGGCTCCAACTCAAAGGAAAGTTTTTAACTTGTTGCTGTCAGGTCTTTACCTCTTTTAAAATCGTTATTAAATTATCTCAACTACATAAAAAGCATTTAGCATTCAATGGGTTAGTGGTTGACTGGTTCATGTCCAATTTAATTGTTACTTTGACCTCTTGGTCCTTTACAGACATAAATGTCTGCATAATGGTGATATTATCAGTGAAGAAAAATGTGATTTTGAACATGAGTTAATTATGGATTGTTTTTCAGTTAAACCACACGAGGCTGACTTCATGACCTGCTGAACCGTGCTACACACTCAGGATCAACTCGTGTAATTTTCACAAATAAATCTGTGTCCTCCTGTTCTGTCCTCCTCGTCCTCCTGAAGAATCAGAGCTACATCAGGACGTCTGAACACCAGTGAACATTTACAAAGTTGATATTTACTGCAGGACTAATCATTTTCATTTGTTTTATAATTAAATTAGCATTTTTGCCATGCAATTGGGATTAGACTATTTAAGAACTGAACAACAAAGTAACTATTAATATGTCAGCAGCATTGGAACAACAGAACAGTAATTAAAATATATTATTGAAGAGTTACAGGTAACACTGCTGCTGCAATTACATTCATGTCCATTTTCATGTTTTCAGATGGGCTGAACAAGAGTTCCATCCAAATGCAGCTCAGCCAACCATAGTAAGGCAATCAACACTAAGAAGTGTTAAAATACACATGTTTGTATTTATAAAATTAGGTATAAAAGTATAGTGATATCTACAATTACACAGTAAATGTTTCTGTTGTTCAAGCCTCAGCATCTTAATTAGTAATATTTAGTTTTCCTCTAATCAAATGTCTTCAAAGCAGTGTGAATGTGCTTCTGTGATGATGATTGTTTTCTGAGTTCTCTGAAACTTTTCTCTATGGTTTTTGTCAGGAGGTCAGCAGGTGTGAAGGTCCACATCGAAGGAGCTGCTGTCAGTGATGAACCCTCTCTAGAACTCAAACATGTTTTAACATTGTATGAAATAAAATGCCTTGGTGCAGAAGTAATGACTAAGCAGTGTAAATAGTAGTAAAAGTATTTCTTTCTTAAAGCTTGTTTTATATGATGCTGTATAATAAAATGTTTGTTTCTTTGCACAAATCATTCCACATTTATTCTCTCATCCAATAAGGTTTTATCTAGAAACAGTTTTATTTTATTAACATTATACTCAGTTATTACTTTACAAAAATTGTTACGCTAGATTAGAAGCTCAATGAACAGGGTTATAGATGCATGGACTCACTTCACATGAAAAATAAACATAAAATATGGATTAATGATGTCTTCTACAGAAGATAATAATCTGGGTTGTCAGTTAAAACATCCACTGACATAGGTTTTCTCCAAGTCCTTTAAAACTTTAACATCAGAGCTCTTTAACACGAGCACATTTATAGATAAGATAAACAGTAGCATCTTCATGCTAGCATGCAGAACGACAGAAAGAGCTCTTAATAGGCCTTATACTCTGGTTTTCTTGGTTAGCATAATAATAAACCACTCTAAACCTGCTGCTATAGATCAGTATATTGCAGAAACATTTTAATTTTTAAATATAATCTGTAGCCTAAATTTTCTATGATAAATGTTGTTCCTGCCGCTCCTTAAAAAAAATCCTTTGATAAAATACATAACTGGGGGTAACTGACGTACATTGTTGGTCAATAATTACCAAAAATAGCTCGGGAGATGAGAAAATAATGGTTGCAGCAGTGTATCCTGCCAGAAACCGCTCTGACTGACTGACAGCGCCGAGCTGTTGGAACTATTGGAGGCGACATGAACCACGTGACCGCCTGTCGGCGAGATCAAAGCGTGTCGTAACTTTCTCTTTATACGGCTTTGAGTGGGTGATAGTAATTTAAACATTATTTCCAACTGACAGCAGCAGGGTTTCTGTTTGAACGTGAGTTAGCTCATGTTGGCTAACTATGCTGAGCAAGTTAGTAAAATAAAGGTATTTTTGTATAGATTTGTATTAATTTTTGTTCAAATATCTGTAGAAGAAACACAATTTAGTCAATCTGAGTAGGTGATAGTAAGTCGAACCATTTTTCTGAGTGAAAGCAGCAGGGATTGTGTTTGGACGTGAGTTAGCTCATGGCTAACAGTGCTAGCCAACAAGAACTAACACTCATAATGGACTGCTTCCTCCAGACAAAATATTTTCAAGAAGTAATCCCATAAGTGAAATATAAATCCATCCAACTGGTATGAAATATGTACACTCTAAAAAACAAAACAAAAAAAGACGCTATGCATGCTAACATTAGCCACTTAGCACAGTTAGGTGATGCTAGTAGCTTCATCTGACATGTAAACAAAAAAGGTTCTACAAAATAGAAAACAAAGAGCTTACAAAGCTGTAACAATGACAAAAAAAATAAAATAAAATTATTAAATTTAATTAAAAATTGATCTGATCATTTTGTTTATTTACAGCTGTGAGCATTTAACTGGTGGTGGAACAGTGTCAACGTCATTAATACCCTTTTTAATTATACCAGACCTTGCAAGAAACAGAATAGCTACTACAGCCTAATTTTCTTGACCTCTAATAGGTGAAATATCTCGCAATTTTTTACAATGTTGAAGTGTGAGGTCAATTATGACTCAGGATAGTTTGTATTTTACCTTCCTGTTGTCAATTTTTAGAGAGACGTTTCATAGTTTAACAAACTATCACTGCCTAGAAACATTATTACTGTTTTTCTACAGTATGCTACTGTAGTATTCCAACTGGTTCAATCTAAAGCTGGCAGCAAATCTGTACAAAATGACCAAAACTGTTCAGAATATTTTCATTAACTGAATTAGAGGGCATCAGAGAAATCTGATGATGTGTCTTTAGAGCACAATGAATACTAAAAGGCAAACCCCAGCCCTCCCTCAGCCTGCGTGCATTTGGCAAGAGATACAGAAACATGCCTCGTACCAAAGCATATGGTATGCACTCGCTCCATAGCAACATCTCTGACTGAGAAAACCAGATGGAGGAATGAACATCAGGGAAAGCAGAGATGACTGTCGGAGACTAAAGTGGTAGATTTAAAAAAAAAAAAACATGTGGTACAACTACAGTGTAAATGTAACAATTGGTGGTGAACGTGGGCCTGAGGAAAAACTGTGGGCTAAAATGTTGTTATAGACTTTGCAACACTTTAGGTTATCCTACTACTGGATGTTCCATTTTCTTTGTTTCTCATGATGAACTGCAGATTTCTTTCTCTAAATGTAGAAAAACCACGGAAGTTAGACGAGGCAACAACTGAGAAGTGATGCAAGAGCAGATCCCGAGGTCTAGGGAAGCTTGACTAAAGAGCATAAAGACTGTGTCACTTTCCAGTTTACAAACACGTGTATAATTGCCCGAGGCATTCATTCCAAGTCACTGCCTATCAGCTGTCGCCAGAGATATCTCTCTTTTACCAGAAGAAATCCTGCCTGTTTGGGCTCTGATTTCTGTCGAGGCCTTAAGCTGTCCTAGATTTGAAAGGCTCACAGGTGTGATTGTGTTGTGTTGAAGGCTCGCTCCCTCACTCCAGCGAAGGAGACAAAAGCGAGTGGCTCTTGGCATGCACGAACCCTCCCGCTCGGCGTGCCCTCACTGTCTTTCTCCGGTTAGCACATTGAGGCCTCGCTGTTCCCCCCCCCATCTGTACTGGCCTCGCTGACTGACTGAGGGAGAACAATAGCTGTCTGGAAACGTGTCCCCCTGTCGCTTAATGTCCTTGGCTTCATGCTGACAGCAATAGAAACAATGTCATTTTTGCATGGCTGCACATTGCAGGTAGTGGTGTTTACGGCTTGGCTGGAGCAACTGGTCCCCCACTGGTTGATAGGATACATTATCCACACTTGTTGTTCTACACATCACATTAGCATGAAGTGTTGGACTCCACTCGGCTTTAAAGATGCTAAAAATGTTGTGGCTGTCCTCTTTTTTTCCCCTTTTTGTTCTGGGGTTTTTAGCCAAGGGTAGAAATGGTGCTTTCAAGAAATTAAGCTGCCAAGTTATCATCTATAGGTCCATCTTCATATTAATAAAAAGGACTTCATTCTTCCTTTGTCTGCTGCTTTAATGTGAAAATATCTGTCAAAAAACTGGGAACAACTTTGTGAGTACACATGAGCAGATATGATGGAAAACCAGAAGTTACAGCAGCTAAATTTAAGGACACTCCAGGACAGAGGTGGCACTGCAGATTGTTGTTGTCCATCATTTTCACTGACGGGGTCAAAAATATTAAGTCATAACCTGGTCACATGTTAGCCTAGTAAACTAGAGAGTCAGTTTTGTTCTGCAGACTGGTCAGACCACGCTCCATTGGAACCTCTGCAGCCCACTGATTGGTCTGGTCAGTCTCGTACCGGGCCAATGCCAACGCTCTGTCTGGTGGTTGGGATTAGCCAATGACGGCAGCGCTTCGACTTTGAAATGAACTGAGTGGCAGCTCAGGAAAAGAGTTTGAAACAGCTTTGTCATCAACTTTTGACGATTTAGATTTGGGATTTTCTTCAAGACGTGAACAGATAGAGGAACTTAAATCTTTTATTTTGAAAAAGGATGTATTGGCTGCTTTGCTGACAGGATATAGTAAAAGTTTAATTTACCAGCTGGCTTCGGGTGTTGGTAAACAGCTCTGATTGGTCCTATAGCGCTATTCAATAGCATGTGAAGACAGTTTGATTGACAATAGTTCATCCCGCCCCATGAATGAGTCATTTCAGTGAATCATGGCCAGACTAGTCCCCAGTAGCTACATATACACAATGAAATGAAACAACTGCACCTAAAATATAAAGAGTTTGCCTGCTGTGGCCTGAATGCAGTCCTACAAGCTCCTCCTGGTCTGTATGCACTTAAATCGTGTAGTGCATATCCAAACGTCTCAAGTGAGATTGCTGCAGAGGATTTTGTTATGAGGTTTTGGACTTTTGCCTCAAAAAGAGGACTTTATAGTCTCATTACTTGTCTGTGCTTCACCTGCACAGCATCAGTCCCTCTTTTATCGACACTGTCGTTATTTGGCTTTTTAAAGAAACAGACACTCTGCCGTGACTTTTTCTCTGAGTGAAGCCAATAGGGTGATGCACCTTCACCTTGGGTATATTTATTCTATATTTCTCTTAAATTTTATAATTAAATACCAAAAAATACCCATCAACATACACTATTTACCTTACTTCCTTCAGGCAGATGATTGAACAGCGTCAAATCTTAGATAACACAAATACAAGAAAGAGCAGATTGTGCTTATAGCAAGGGGTACTGGAAATATACAGGACGACTGATACTGAGTACAATTGTATCCTAACATGGATTACAAATAACTGACAACCACATTTAATAAACAGAGGCGGAAAGTGATACATAACATAAAATCTAACATAATCTAATACGGAGTTATTGAGGCTCAAATAAGTTAATTAAAACCAGAATGTTTTGTAAAAGGCTTTGTATTTTCAAAATATTTATTGGGGAAAAGTTTGCATTTTAAACCGTAGTTTGTAATTGATATTTTGGCGCCAGCCCCTGTTGGCCATTGTTGGTATTTCACTTGAGGGATTTCCCTTCATTGGTTTCATTTTCAGTATAATTGATGTACATTCTTAGAAAATATGGATAAAAGTGGTATTTAACTTTTTAAAAAGCAAAAAAATAAAATAAAACGGGCCCAACCCATCCAGCTCATGAACTATTCACCTTCCTTCCCTCAGGCAAGAGACTGAGCAGCCTCAAAGCTCAGACAAGGCAGAGTTGCAGCTTCTTCCCCGAGGCTCATGAACTTTGACCCTTAGGCTGACAGATGTTTTTTAATGACTTTTATTTTATTCATTTATCTATTTAAGCTTGCCTGCGTAGCTCTTTTTCTTCTCTCACATCTCCAACATGCTCCTTAATTACTTTAATAAATGAATCTCAAAATAGCTTTATGCATGTAAGAACAGTTATTTGCTATAACGCTGGCTTTAAAGGCAGTTTAAAATAATGGCTGCCTGTCTTGGTGATGTCATTCTAACAGTGCAAAAACTGTCTTATCCTCAATGGACTATTATTACAATCCAGGTTGTCTTGACATCCTCATTTTGGTTCCCCACTGAACAGGATTAGGTGGTAAATTTGGCTTAAAGACTTTTAGTAACGCATCAAAAGGAGCCATCGCCGGTCTTTGTCGAGCCTGCGTATCACCGTGTTCTTTTAGCAAGAAAACAAACTGTTGCTGAAAACATGTTCTCAATGACTTTTCTAAATAGTTGCCATGACAACCCCCCACTACAGCGACAGTGTAATTCAAAGAGCTAGTTTTAGAGTTTGGGGGCAACGTGGACCCGAACACACACAAAAAGCTGCATTACTTCTCGTTTTGTATCATCTCTCTTCAGGTTTTACATTAAGGTGAAAAAATGCAACCTGCTCCCTAAAGCACTACTTCCCAGGAGCCACTTTGTGCTTTTTTCTTCTGCTTTTTGTCCTGACAAACTGCCTCTATGGGTGTTTTTTGTTCCATGAAGTTTTGCCATAAGCTAAGTGGCTCTGCTTGTGTTCACCTCATCTAATACAACTGCAAAAAAGTCATTATTAGACAACGACAAAACTGAACAAGTACAAAATTCCATTTTCAAACAATGATGTAATTGATTAAAAGGAAAACAGCTACAGCTATTCTGGATTCTGATTAACTGAAGGTTACCTGTGGTGTACCACAAGGCTCACTGTTTGGTCTTAAAGTTTTTATACTTTGTATAGATACGTGTCGTGTATCTTGCACTTTAAAGGCACAATAAGAACGTTTTTCATATTTCTAAATATTTCTCATGAGCCAGTATGTGTTAATATGACTTTACAGGACGTTACTAAGTCCCATCTGGTGCTTGCATCCAGAAAACCACAGTTGCAACTTCTCATTCTCTGGTCCGCTGCCCTGAATTCTCACGTCACTTACGCGAGACGCAGCAACACTTTACGGAAATCTATGCTTCTACCTAAAATCCTCCTCAGGACAGACGTATATGAGCTAATCAGTCTATTGTATCATGTTTGTCATGGTCGAGCCTTCAAAGAAACAAAGAAAATCTTTATCTGATTATTGAAAACACGAGCACACAGTAGGGGAGGGGTCAACAGTTGTTTTTTATGATTTAAAACTGACACTAGGGGGTGCTAAAAACAAGCCAAAACTGCCTAGTGTGCCTTTAAAAAAGTACTGTATTTGCTGATGATACCACAATATACTGCTCTGGTAAAAGCTTGAAATAACACATGCTTATAATCAAAATAATATTTAGTTTTAAAGAAATGGTTTGACAAAATAAATTGTCACTAAATTATGGTAAAACAAAGTATAATTTTTAGTAATAGGTTAAAAAATCATTTAAAATTTAGATAAAGGGTGTGACATTTTGCATTGGAAGATGCATTTAAACACCTATAAACTACAGTGTCAAAACAATGCAAAAAAAAAGTTTTTCTAAAATAAAAAATTATAAAAATTGCTCAAACTTGTGGAGGTCAGGGGTAACATTTACAAAACCATATATGCATATACACAATACTTGTCTGCATGCTTTTGAGGAAATCTATAAGAACTATAGATGGATCTGATTATTATGATCAACAAACTATTCAATAAAATGCCTTAAAAAGTGTGATTCAGCAGAACTCAACAGCTTTGACAACACACAAAACTTTTAATAAACTTTTTTCAAACAGAAGTTGTTTTAAAATAAATCCACAAATAATAAATTAAGAGAAATAGTTTGGCTTAAAAAACTAAAAGTCAGGACCAATATTAAAAACAGATGTAAATCGGTTATAATTGTAATAAGGAGTTATGATTGTGTCATTCACTTTTTAAATGAAAATAAATATAAAAATTGATTGGTCAACAAGCACAATAAAGTTTGATTGCCATTGTTTGTTAAATGTTATTTTTCTGTTCTAGTTTGTTTATATCTATAATTGTAATTATGTGGTGATTGTTTCTGTAAAAGTGCTACTATTTTGACTTATTATGCTTTTTATTGTATGTCAGCGTGATGGTGAAACAAGCTTTGTGTTCTTGCCCTTTTAACTAAAATCATGGATAATTTATATTGTTGTCTTTGTTAATTATGTTTGTTGTTTTTGGTTTTGGAAAGTGAGAGAATTGTTATTATTCAGACACAATGATGGATTTTTCAGCCTGCATAAGGTCAAAGGTCAGACTATCTCATTCAGGATTTTCTGAGCGGAGAGCTGAATTTATGGTTCCATCAATTACTGCTAGTCATCCAGGTTCTGAAGACCATCACACTGCCACCAACGTGTTTGACTGTTGATATGATGTTGGTTTTTAAATGCATTGGTAGCTTTACACCAGATGTAACAGGACAAACATCGTCCACTTCTCTTGTCAGTCCACAGAACATTTCCCCAAAAGTCTTGTGAGATAAGTATTTGTGTTGGTTATGGCCAGGAAAGGTTTTGGCCTTGGAACTCCCCAATGGAGGCCATTTTTTCCTCATTCTTACTGTTGATCACTGACCTTAACCAACTGAGGCTTGCAGTGCTATTTTAAATGGGGCATAATGTTTTGCTTTTTGAGCTCTTTTAGCCTACTTCATGTTGTCAGACAGGTTCTATTCAAGTGATTTCCTAATTATACAGGTCTGTGTGTGGCTAGTAGAGTTAAAGTGGAATGCATTCAATAGATTGGAATCCGGATGGCTTGGATTGGATAAGGCCTGTTTCCACGATTGGAACTTTATGGCCATGGCTGCCATCATCGCTGGACTGCCATAGGGACAACCGAGGGAGATGGCCGAGTGCGCGGGTCGGGGTTGTGTTGCGTGTCACGTGACGTGTGTGGGCTACAGCTTATTAACAGCAAACACTAGAGGGCGTAATTAGGCAGCTAAATATTTTGGGGTACCAAAATGACGCACCAAAATTCATGTTGTATTTCGGTCTGGTTACTAGCGTTAATGTACTGCTCGGTCCCATACCCGTACCGAATTTCGGTACCCAACCCTAGGTGTGACCTGTGATTAACTCATGCTAATTGGTTGTGGGACATGGGGAATTATGTTACCAGAATTTGCCTCACATCCACCATTCAAAGTTCAAAGAGTTTGTCATCAAGTCTATTCATCATTTCAGTCATCACTCCCATCACACACTATATAATGCACTATATAACAACATAACAGACATAAACCAGCAATAGCAACTGTCCCTTCGTCAATTGTCAATCTCGTTATTCTCTGCTTTTGTGTACTTGGCTGTCGGCACCTTTTGGTGGTGATCAGTGACGGCACTCTTTGCCAAAATGGTCGCAATATACTTTTGTCTTAGTAAAGTCATTATAGGGCCAATACTGTATGGAGACACAACGGATGAGAGGACCGGATTGTCCCCGTCTCTTTCCACCTGAGGTACATTTCCCAAAAGTTCCGATAGTGAAAATGCAGCTATAAATTGAAAAGTGGAATTTGTCGTTACCCCAAAAGGTCAAGTTTCAAAGGTCACCGTTCTGGTAAAGTGAGGACCAGAGGTTGTGCATCGGTTCTGGACTCGAACGAGGAACAAACTGTCCCCAGGACTATAAACGAGTCTTTAGTTTACATCTACAGAGTCTAGCGGACTTTGTCCTAGTCACAGTGACCTTCAGCATTCACCATAATAACCTTCCCCTTTTCTCCTTCAGAAGACATTTGAACTTTGATACAATCCTTTTTAGCTATAAAGTTCATATGTGTCGATGTTCTGCATCTTTACGAGTAATATCACCTGTTAAATATTAAAGTATTAATATAAATGTAAAGTCCCAATTCCAACAAAGTTAGGTAACCAATACACGTGTTTAAAACTCATCTTATGAGCAGCCATTTTCCTTGATATCATTTGATCTTATCCTAAAAGACACACTCTGTTCAACTTTGTCACGCTGGTTAGTCGTCACCCTGTGATACTAATTGGCGCTGTGTTCAAACAGATGTTCCAGATATCTTCACTGAGAGTAGAAAAAAAAATCCCGTTCTTATCTCACTGCATGCAACCATGCAGGCTTCATCACAGGTGACGAGAAAAAGAAACATTTGCTGTATGACGAGCGAGATTAAGCTTTTTCTTAGAAGAGTATTGATTTTTTTTTTTCCTGTTGCGTTCTCCGTGTTGATCTGTTGAGTTCTGGAACAACTAGATGAGAGCGTAAATCTTAAGAAATGAAATTCAAAGACAACTTCGAGACGGACACGGAGATTGCATTTTGATTAAACGGCAGCAGTTGCACAAGAGTATAGCAAGATAAAATATGGAGTTTTGTGCAATGATGTGTTGAATTTCTATGGTTTCATTGCAGTATTTTAAAGTGTTTCACGTATTTGATCATTTTCTCCTTGAGAGTATCTGGAATTGCCTTTACAGAGCTGTGAAAAAAGTATTTGCACCCTTACAAATTTTTGTTTTTTCGTCACCCTATATAAACTGATGGTTGTTTCTACTAAATACACTAGAACAAATGTTTAATTTCCTGTATAGTATGACAAAATAAGTGGAACCAAATTCTAATAATAAATGCCCCAGTTGATAGTGTGTATGATGATAATTTTAGTGTGTGAATCAGATGCCTGTGTGCTGTGCAAATAGTTGAGAATCTTTGCATACATTATGAACATTGTTGCTGCTTATGCACAGCTCTGATTGCAGATGAAATGAGATTTGTTGTGTTTACGTGTCTGTTTGTTGAGTGCTTTGATGTGTGAGTGTATGTGTGAACTATGAGTCATTCCCCAGACCAAATTATCTCAGGAATTCCTGAGCTGAAATTTATCTCCACATGGCAGCACTGCCGTTTCGCCCTCTTTTAGTTACTGCACTCGTCTTACAGCTTTTTCTTTTTTTTATGTTGGTTTTTCCTTTTTTTTCCTGTCAGCACAGGAATTAGCCTTCCCCCAAAATAGGTAGAATCAGTGAAGTATGACCCCATTAATGCTTGGGAAAACATCATCCCAATGAGTCCTAGATTAGTCCAACCTTTTCAAAAATGGATTACTGGCTTCCTATTATTGTTTGATCCTTTAATATCCTCCTGAATGCTGGATTACCAGAATAGGTAATTTGTTCAGTTTGAAACAATGTATTGTTGGTTGTGTGTCCCTGTAATGACTTGTTGTGTTAGTTTTAGGGTTTTTTTGTGGGTAATTTCTGTTTAATAATCAGCATTAACTTATTATCCACATACTCATTAACTGGGTCCTGAGCAGTGTTGTAGCAGCCACTTTAGTCTTTTGGACTAAATGCTGATTAGTTTAGACACATTTTAGTCATGTCTATATGTGATAGTTTTAGTCCAGTTGTAGCTGACAAAAATGCAAAAAGGTTTTAGTCTAGTTTTAGTCTGTTTAAAAACAGTATTAAATCTTTGATAAAGTAATTCAGGTCAATAAGTTGGACATTAAAACCACTCACATCAATCAATTCAAAACTACCATAGGCCGTTTGGCAATAAACAGGAAAAGTAACAAAAAACATCCAAATGGACAAAACTGCAGTAACCAAAGTATTCAATCAACACTATAAGTACTGGTCTAACGTTTGGCCATAATGATAACAAAGCCACATTGCTGTTTAATGAATTAAATACATTATCAGGCCTTATAAAGCTCATTAGCTTAGCATTAGCTCATCAGCGGATTGAACACAGCATCACATTTTTTTTCTTTTATAGTATGATGTACTTTATGACCAAAAAAACACACATACTATAGTATTACGTACTTTATGACAAAAAAACACACATACTATAGTATGACGTACTTTATGAGAAAAAAACACATACTATAGTATGATGTACTTTATGGAAAAAAACACACATACTATATAGTATGACGTACTTTACGACTACAAAAAACACATAATATAGTATGACGTACTTCTTGACAAAAAACATACATACTATAGTATGATGTACTTTATGAGAAAAAAAACACAAATACCATAGTATGTACTTTATGACTACAAAACACACATACTATATAGTATGACGTACGTTATGAATACAAAACACACATACTATAGTATGATGTACTTCATGACCAAAAAACGCACATACTATATAGTATGACGTACTTTACGACTACAAAAAACACATACTATAGTATGATGTATGACCAAGCATCACATTTTTAGTAAAACACAAGAAATAAACAATGCAAATGATTCACAGGGAAGTTGATTAATTAAGGACACAATATAGAATCAATCAGCAGGGTTGTCATAAGCTGTCAAGAAGTATTCTTTGAGTAAATATCCATTTGACAAGATAAAGCGTCGCCACAGAGACAATAACATAGCAATCATCCCAGAACTAATGGAAAGGTTTAACCCCACCACAATAAAAGCTGTGCTCACAAGTTTAGATTGAATTCACATTATTTACATGTCACAGCAAAAAGGCTAACCCAAATACTGTTCCACAACTCCACATGATGAGACAATTTGTCTCATCACACCAACAAAAACTCACTGTCTTGTCTAATTTTAGCCATCAAATTGACACGTTTAACTCATCAGCGACTCCATATCGTGAAAAAAGTATGTTATTGCTATATTTTCATTATAGTCTTCATTGACAAAAACAACACTAGTCCTGATAATCAACTACATATGGGTTTAGCGTGTCAGTTGAGTTCTAATATTAGTGTAAAACAGAAGCCTAACATTATAAGTGTATGAGTATTGCTTGGGGGGTGAGATTTTGTAGATTCAAATCCTGGACAAGACCCCAAATATGTTATGGTCCATGATGAAAAAAGTTTAAAGCACATTGTTTAAATTCTTGTCAAACAAATTTTTCAAATCACCAAAGAAATGTATTAGTAGACAAAGATAACAAAGATAAAAATTAAGTTGTATTGTGTCCTAGTAAAAAACAAGCTTACATTGTCCTGTGTAAAAATGTGATTTCCCCCTATAACATAAAATAACTGTGGTGTATCACATATTCTAAAAGCAGAGTTCAATTCTTCTGGCCACACCCAGGCCTGGTCATTGCCACACATGTTCTCCATCAAAAAAATGGGACCTGCTTGTCAAAGTGGAGTAGACAAAAGGATCCTTAATAGCCAGACGTCATGCTGCGATCAATGGGAATTCAGGAACAAATGAGAAACAAAATAATGGAGATCTTTCAGTCTGGAAATGGTTATAAAGCCATTTCTAAAGCTGTGGGACTCCAGCGGACTACAGTGAGAACCATTATCTATAAATGAAACATGGAACAGTGAACCTCCCCAGGAGTGGCTGGCTGACCAAAGTGATGCCAGGAGAGCAGTGACAACTTAGCCCAGAGGTCACAGAAGACCTCAGAACAATATATAAAGAAGAGCAGGTCTGACCTGCCTCAGGTAGGGTCAGAGTTAATGGCTCCACCATAAGAAAGAGGTCCAAAACCAAAACCACTGCTGAGCAAACAGAACACATCTAGTCCACCTATGAATGGCTTAAAAATAAACTGAAGACCTTGGAGTGGGCTAGTCAAAGTCCTGACAAGAGTTCAATTAAGATGCTGTGGTATGACTTTAAAAAGGTGGTTGATGCTCAAAACCCCTCCAGTGTGGCTGAATTACAACAATTCAGCAAAGTTAAGTGGAGCCAAAATTCCTCCATTACACTGTAACTCGGTCATTTCCAGTTAGAGCAAATGCTTGACTGAAGTTGCTCCTGTATAGATTGGTCTAACCAATTATTATTGGTTGACGAGGGGACGAGTCCTATTATGTTTGTATGTATGTTTGCACCAATTCATCGAGTCAAAATCCGGGTAATGTGAAACTTCACTTACTTGGCAATAAAAAGAATTCTGATTCTGATTCTTAAGTTCAGGGGGCAATTACTTTTTCACACAAGTTCCTGCCGTTTTGGATTTCTTCTCTCTTATGAATAAAGACCTTCATTTAGAAATAGGACATTGTGTTTACTTGCATTTTATATGTTTAATAAATAAATTGATAAAGTAGGATTAACCAGAGGATGTTTCACACAGGCAGTGTCATTGCAAGGGGTCCTTGGTTCAAATCCAAGATGAGCCTCCATATTTGACACGGAACATAAAGAACCCAGACCAAAAGACATTCTTGATAAATAAATAAAGTCAAAAACAATAGATACTGTCAAAAAAAAAAAAAAATCTAACTCTGCAACCAAAAACCAGGAAACAGAACGCCGACATTCAACAAATAACTACCAAGGGTGTGTAGCGTGGATAAATGTGCGTAATGTTTAAAAAGTACTGTCAAGTCTATGAAGGTTAAATCCACTAACGGTTCTTCTACACTGCTGTGCAGCAGTAAGCCGATATGTTAGGACCAAAAAACCCCACATTTTTGCGTATGTTTACAGCAGCAATCTTCAATGTTTTACAAAATGTCCGATGGTGCAAACCCATTTGTGTGTGTATGTGTGATCATGTGGGGTCCCCATAAAAGCGGCCATGAAAGGAAGCCAGCATGCTGAACGTGTCAGTCTTGGAAATGTCTTTTAAATTTAGATCTTGCTCCCATGCTGAGCTATTCAAACTGGCTACAACAGAATGTACATACCCCTCATAACGGTCCGACATGAATGGAAAATGTTGTTTGAATGTAACTGCAGGTGCTTTGTAAGAGTCTTCTATAGATGCAATGGAAATGCTTTTTAAATGGGGCCATTGCATCCACAAAACACATTTTAGTCGATCATTACCTCTCTCCGAGAAGCAAATAGGAAAATGAAAGAACTAATTCCTTTACGTATAGGGGTGGCAAATCGATGCAATGCTGTTTTTTTTTTTCTAAATTTAACACTCATGATTGTTGCTGTTTGGTAACAATACAATAAAAACGAATGGCTGTAGCTGAGGAGGAAGACTTTGGCAGGTTGGTGGTTTAATCCCAGGCTAACATGGTTGGCATCTTAGAGTCTCTTTTGAGTAAGAAACCAAATCTGAAGGTTTCTATAGTGGTGGAATTGATTGGCATATCAAATTTCTATACTTGCATAAGTTTCCTACTAGTATTACAATTTTCTCCCTCCAACCCAAAATTTATAGCCTGGCAAGCCAGACTATCTATGTGGATAAAAAATCTAGCCACGATCAATTGAAATGACTCATTCATAGGGGCGGGATCAACGGTTGTCAATCAAACTGTCTTCACATGTTACTGGATAGCGCTAGGACCAATCAGAGCCATTTAGCAACAACCGGAGCCAGCTGGTAAATTAAACTTTTACCGTATACTGTCAGCAAAGCAACCATTACATCCTTTTTTACTATCCTCTTTAAATATAAGTAAATAAATAAATAAGTGCCTCTATCTGTTCACGTCTTTAAAGAAAAGCCCAAATCTAAATCGTCCAAAGTTGATGACAAAGCCGTTTCAAATGAATGCGGGTCCCGATCTGCCGCCATGTTTAATTTCAAAGTTGAAGCTCTGCCATCATCGGCTAATCCTGCCCACCAAACCGTTAGAGCATTGTGATTGGACCGGTACGAGACTGACCAGATCAATCAGTGAGCTGCTGAGGTTCCAATGGAGCGTGGCTAGACCAAAGTTTGCAGAGCAGAACTGACGGTCTAGTTTACTAGGCTGCAAAAGTTAGTTAAGTTAATTCTAATTTGGCTGTATGTGGGATCAATGTCGGGAAGGCTCTCAGTCATTCATGCCATAATGAAACGGTTTCATCTCAAGTAACTTTGAGGTCTTGAACTTTGACAAAACCTGGAGAAATTTGGATTTTATGAAGTGTTTTACCAACCAGCTGGGTTACGATGGTGACAGGGTGATTTGCAAAAGGTTTTCCTGGGTTAGGTCTAAAGTAGAAAATATTAAGATTTGATTTCTACTTTCAGCAGAATAATTCACTTTATCACAAACCTCAAATCATCCCAACCTGTTTTCTTGAATGTGGCAATGGTGCAGTAAAATGAGAGATTTACATCCTGAATGTGCTGCCAACAAATCTGATAACATCATGTCAAGATGATCAAGAACTTTGGAGAAACATTGCTAACATTTGATGAATCTATGCTATGAAGAATCAAGATGGTTCTGAAAGGGGTCCAACGTGGTACTAGCAAGGTGTACCTGATAAAGTGACCTTTAATAACTGTTAGATTTAGTTTAAGTCAAAGAAAACTGCTTCAAAGAAGAAAGTTCTTAGACATATTTGGAGGTCCTTTTTCAAAAACCACACAGTCCAGGTTGTGAACTGGTGTCACCAACTGATGGCCTTCATCGTAGCCCAATGAAGCTGGTAGTACTTTCCCATTCTACCCAATCCCCCCTGTGCTGCAGTAACGCTCATAACTGAGACACACACGAACACACTCATACCTCCACACATGGGTAGGTCAAGCATAAGGTGACCCAGCGGAGCAATCGGATGAAGTTACGGTTCTTACACAAGCCTTGGCTCCGCGCCTGGCTGAGGAGATTGTCCCTGACATTGTGCAGTTTGTGTGTCGTTTGTAAGTAAGAGTTTGAGATTACGCCTCCTCTGTTTTTTACTCTACACTACCATCCACAGCCTGTGTACTTATTTGGAAAGATTCAATCACTTTACTTCTATAAATACATTTTAATTAAATATCTTTTGGCAGATTTTTTTTATTAGCTTTACAAGATCGGTCTTTTTTTAATACTTTTTAATATGAAATAAATGACCATCTCGGTGGTTTAAATATTGAATGGAGTAGATTTGATGAAAGATGTTCCCCATACTGTATATTAAATATTCTATGTGCGCTCGCAAGGATTATTATGAATTTCAAAGTCTGAAAAAGTGCCTCATAGAGCAGCACTTCCAGCAGTCAGTTTTAAGCCTTAGATGTAGTCTAACAAGAACAGTACTTCAAACATGCACACACCTATGGAGCTACCTCCTTGAAGCTTGTAATTCACGCTCAGTGGGAGGTTTAGCTTCTTCGGCAGACTGAAAATGTTAAAATTATACAAGTCAACATCTGTAAATTATTAAACAACTCAAGCTATGGGTCCCGATGTTTCCCCTACATTAAGCCATGATATGGCTTCGATGATCTTTTTAGATATTCACTTCAATGCCCTCCTTTGTTATTTCCACAAATAAAGGCTTGTTTTTATCCGTCTTTGCTGAATTTTATTAGGAGTTGCATAGAAAGTATTGGGATGGATTTTGATGTCTGGTGAACCAGCTGGCAGGGGGGTTAGTAAGAGGGTTGTTTTTTCTGCTTGATGTCTTGCTAAATACATATTTATGGCTACCTGGAGTTTCTGTAAGCCCAAAGTGTCGCCCCAGAACAGCAATATTTTTGAATATAAACATGTTAACCTTTAATTTGCCCAGGGATACAGGTTTTGTGTCTTTGAATGTGTATCTGCAGTATAACTTTGCATAACAAGTCAAGGCGGGTTTAGGCGGTTTGTATTAAAGTTACAAGACTTCCAGCTTTAGCTGAATTTCAGAAGTTTTTGCATCAGTTTTATGTACTGTCACTACATACTTAATGAGTAGTTGCCTCTTTCAGTCAAGACTTAGACCTTGAGTTTGTTGGTCCACTATGCATAATGTTGTAAGTTCCTTTGGTGATCACTCTCACCTTAGGCATTTTAACACTAGCATACTGACTTCACTGTATTGAAATGTGAATAATTAAATTAGACCATGCACCAATCAATACTCAAACACTGATTTGAGTTCTCATTGGTATACAATAACATTTTGCTTATACTAGCAATGTGTTTGCGAAACAGGCAGGTTCTTTTTGCCAAACAAAAAGAGCCAGCTCCAACTACCGGTAGATAGAACCTAAACTTATGCTCTCCTGCTCAGCTCTGCTAAAAGTTCACATAGGCAGAGGTGAGACTTTGTTTGGAGAGGCACACCATCTGGTCATTCACTTGCACAGACAGATAAGTTTAGCAAAAATAGGAGGTATCTTATAAAGATGCACTTGTTTCCCAACAAACAAACCAATAATAAACACGAAATTTGGTTAAAATAGTGTTCAACTTATACTAAACGAAGGGCAATTTGGGACCCATAAGAGCCAGCTCTTCCAAGGGAACCAAGCCGGAAGAGGCCAATCTTTGAAATGAGCCCAACTTCCCATCACTGGCTAATTCTGGCAGCAGCTAACTATAGCTAGCTGTTTCAGCCTGAGACACTTCCAGATGGAATTTCATCAAATTTCAAAATGCCAAAATTGATAGCAATGTAAAGATGAGGTAAAAACATGTTTTCATGAACTGCTACATAACCTAGCAATCCACTTTGGTCTTGGATCCACTCAGAGTAGTGGCTAGCTCATCAAGCCAGTGAGAAACAAACCTAGTTTAATTTCCAACCTATTTCCAAACCACCTTTTGTCAGTAAATCCATTGAAAAAGTTGCTGAAACTCAGTTTAGATCTTGGTTAAAGATCTCTGACCCCTTTCAGTCTGGCTTTCTGAAACAGCACTTGACTGAGACTGCTCTGGTAAAGGTACAATGACTTCCTAATGGCTCTGTCATGCTCCTGCTTGACCTCAGTGTAGTATTTGACACTTTACTGAACAGGCTGAATGTTTTGGCTGTTGTCTCTGGTTCTGCGTTAGACTGTCTCTCTTCATGTTTTTCCCAACAGAACATTCTCTGCAAGGAAAGAAACACTTTCCTCTGACACTAACATGTGGGGCTCCACAAGGCTCCGTTCTTAGATCTCTATTGTTGTTCTTCTTTATCCTTCCTTTAGCTGGCATCGTTCAGTCTTTATCTGACATCTCATATCACATATATGTTGATGACATTCAGTTGTTTATGCCCTTCAAGCTGCACTAGTAGGACTAGTTAGCCTCCTTTGTTCTCCGTCTAAGTCACATCAGTAACTGGCTGTCCAGAAATTTTATTGTTCTGAACACCAACAATACAGAGAACCTGATCATTGAACATCCACAACTTCATTCTAAAATCAAACAGGCAGTTTTGCTCATCAGCCAAGCCCAAGGGACAAAAACTAGGAATTTTCTCTGATTCAGTTTTAAGTTTCACAAGAAATCCGTCAAAAGTTTGAATCTGAAACTGTTTTTCTGACTCTGACAACTAAACACTTACATATTCAACCAGTCTTTCTCTCATTGAACTTGTAGATAATTTTGATTTGTCTTTACTATTGTTATTTTCTGATGTACCTTGTTTATACGCTTCTGTCCTTATTACACTGGGATAAGGGATGTCTGGGTTTCCCTCATGCACCTGTTTCCTCAATGACCTTGAACAAGTGGAAGAAAATGGAGGTCTACGTGTTTTAAATTATGTTTAAACGGTACAAAAACATATTTTTCAAACTAAAAAAAATAACTTTTCTCTATATTGATTATAGTAAAAAAAAAAAAGCCATTATTATATTATTTGAATTTAATGGCCAAGAGTCAAATGCTGTCACCTGCTGGTGTCATTTGGTAACTGCAGCCTCCTTAAAATGTGAACTCTGGAAATTTGACACTTCTTATGACCAGAAATCTTTGTGAAGACAAGCTTATTGATGATCAAAATATATTTTTTGAATGTGTTAATTTGAAATTAACAACTGTAAATAAATAAGGTTTGTAAAAGTAAAATAAGATCAATGGATCAACGATACAGTATAGTAATAATTTCATAAACAATATGGATCATGATATACCGTAATATGCGATTCATCACCTAAGATAATATTACAAAACCTGGCAACTGAAAAATTGCTTTAAGGCTCTTAAATAAAGCATCATATTAACTGAAAATATTTTTATTATTCATATGTGATTGCCCAAAACCCAAATGTTTATTAAAATACTAAAACTTTGCAAAACAGTGTAGTCCAAATTAAAATGAGAGACTTTTACAGCAACTATTAACAAAAACATGTACATTAATCAATATATTTCTGCCTTCCTGAGAGAAGGACATTATTTTTTAACATTTTAATTAAAATGTTAAAAAAGATATATAATTGCTTTCAATTGTGTAAAGAAGAACTTCAACATTTTTCTCTACTTGATACTTTGTCTCACTCCCGAATAAGAACACAGGCTGCACTACAATAAAACCTAACACTAATAACAGTTTTGCTTTTCTTTATTGTTTCCATGCGGTCGTCTTTCTTTGCATACCAACCAGTTTGTTGTGAAGGGTTGGGAGTGTCTCTCCTCCACTGCTGTTTTTGTTTTGCTGCATCTGATAGCTATCTAATTCATTCAAACGTCTAAACTCGAGCGGATAAATTACTTTTTAATTTAATTCTCAGACACCAATAATAACCTTGAACGTGTGCTTGTTTGTTGCTCTAGGATTTGTTCAATCAGTATGATTAACACATCTCACTGGTATTAAGGGGCTCGTGTGTCTGTGAGGGAGGGAATCAGTAGATTGTCTTTCATACAACATACATCATACAGATTTCTTTTTATATAATCGCAGCCTTTATCGCCTCCGAATTACTTTAAACCTCGAAACTGTTTATTTCATCTTAGTAGGGTCACTTTCCTACAAAAGCAGTACTTTTGTAGAACTTGTAAATATATGTGCTAGATGTTGGAATGCTTAAATTCTGCAAATTATTAGAAAAAACAGGTATGTTTTGCCAATGTTGTTTACACATCCTTATTTTTAAACTCCTTTTTTGACTAATTGTTATTAATGCACCTTACTTTGCAGTTTTACATTAACAAATTGTTTTTAGCATTTTGAACAACACTCAAGAATGTCTTGCTGCTTAATGTTTGAATAAATTAATTAACCTAAATTTACAATTATATTTTATTTTGAAAAGGGTAAACAGGAAGTGCTAAAATCTGTGTAAATAATATACACACATATACTGGTTTCTTCTATGTGTCAAAAAATAGCTAAACCTTTTGCTTTAGGCTTTCACGCGCACCTCTTCATAGGGGTGATATTAGCATAATATTAGGAAAAATGTCATCATTGTGGCAATACATGAATAGCACACAATGCAAAAGCCAACCAGACTAAAACTAGAAGGGTCAAAGTTCGTTCTGAAGTGTGAATCTACAAAAGTTGACGTTTTTAAGAAAATGATTAAAAAACACTGTTCCTGTTCATGTATTGTAGTTTTTCAAGCTAGTTCCAAAGCACAACTGTTAGCAAAAACACACAAGCCCACAGCTACATTGTGTTCAGTGTAATAAACTTACTGTATCAAACAAAACTTTGTAGGCGTTTGTTCAAAGTTACCATTGAGTTGAGTTGCTATGTCCTTCAGCCACCACAAGGAGGGGCTACTGGAGTTGCAGCCCCCTTATTTCCTAATGGACTTTAGCAAATGCAAGAGGAATGACAATACTTTCATTGCTGGGGTTTGCTCAAAACTACTGTTGAGTTAAATTGCTATGTCCTTAAGCCATGTCCTGGGATTAGCTCCCCACTTTCTACATTAATGGACATTTCTGTAATGTTACTGTTGAATTAAGTTGTGATATCCTTCAGCCAAAACTAAGGGAGCTACTAGGGTTGCAGCCTATATTCTTCTCCTGTTAATGACCCTAATCAAATCCGGTTTAAAAAATAGAACGTTATTTTCTGATGTTGACTAATGTTACTGTTGAGTTAAGTTTCTATATGCTACAGCCACCACAAGAGGGAGCTACTGGGGCTGCACTCCATTTACTTCTCATGTAAATGGATTTGATTAAATACAACATTAATTATACAATTGTTGGTGTTTTCTGATGGTTACTGTTGGGTTAAGTTGCTATACCCTTCAACCACCACAATGGGGGTCCACTAGGTTTAAGTTTTGAAGGTGAATGAAGCTCAAGGAACAGATCTGTTGTCGTTTGAGTCAAAATGGACCAGACTTGGATTTGACAAACTACATTTTGAGAAGCTACAAATCTTCTTTGGACAAATTAAACAAAAATGTAACTTTTTGCCAAGGCACATCAGCTTGATGTTCACAAACAAAAAAAATGAAGCATATCAAGAAAAAAAAAACACTGTCCCATATTGTCAAACATGGAAGAGGCTCTGTTATGTTCTGGGTCTGCTTTGCTGCATCTGACACAGGGTGTGTTGATTCTGTGCAGGGTACAATGAAATATCAAGACTATCAAGGGATTCTAGCGAGAAATGTGCGGGCCATTGTCAGAAAGGGTGTATGAGTGGTTGTTTGTTTATATGTGGCCCTGCAATGGACTGGCGACCTGTCCAGGGTGTCCCCCGCCACTCGCCCTGTGATAACTAGTGTCTTTAACACATCTATGAAAAAGTCTCTATTATGTGTGTCCCACTTTTTAAGGTATTTCAAGAATCTCTCTTTTTTTGGTGCCTCAACATAAATCAGGTGTAATAAATAGCAGTCACTTTGCTCGATGATAGTATGGCTATCACAGGGCAAACTTTCCTCCCTAAATGCACTTGATTTAGAGCCAAATGTCCCTTTTGTAAAGGTCTGCATCTCATTTGCATTGAACTGTTCCTCTGTGAGCGTACTCAGTGGGGCATCGGGAGGAAGCTCAAATGAGCCAAGGAGGCAGGCATTTGAATGGCTGCAAGAAATTAGTCAGGTGTTGGCTCTGCGTGGAGCATATCAATAGCAGCTCCCCCTGTGCTTCTCCCTCCCCTCAATCCCCCCTCCTTCCCCCATCTCTGCCTCTCTTTAGCAATGTGAAGGAAACAAATGCATCTCACTAAAGGCTCATCATTCCACCCAGATGATGTTTGCTGAAAGCCTAATGACTTGTCTGTTAGCACATGCGCAGACGCGCGTGCCTGTGTCGAATTCAACCTGTCTAAATTTAGTTTGCTCTTTTGAAAACCTTCTATGTGCTGCTGCAAAACAGTGCAGGCTCTTTATTTCCACATCTTCCAAGGCACACGTTGGCTACACTCTAAGGAAAGCGCATCATTTTATGCGTGCACGTTTTTCTTTATTTGTTAAATTGTAGACAGAAAGCTTTTGTCCTATTTGTTCGATTTGTACATGTGAGTAAATTATGGGTCCACACTGAAACATCGAAATCAGAGACGACAGACAATCAGCGAGCCATTGTTGGACTCGTATCACAAACTGTAGTGATTTTGTATTTCTGATGATTGAAAGCGTGACCTCTCGGAGGTCTGGTTTTCAGCTCAGTGCTATTTTCCAACATCAGTCAGATCACTATTAAGATTAGAGCAGTTTATGTGCTCCCTGCCCTTCCTAGTACAATCATGGAATGCCTGGGGTTGAAAGGGACCTTCAGGAACGAGCAGCATCAATGACAAACCTGACAAAGATACAGCTTGAAAAGCTGTTTGCAGGAGAAGAGGCAGATCTTATGAGAGTGTTGGCCATGAGATCCCAGTAAAGCAAGGGTGATCTCATACATTCCAGTGAACTGCCATTTATATAATTATAATGAAACTCGTACCTTTACTTTGTAAATGTGGCTGCACCACTATATTTTTTGCCAGTTTATCACATTATTTTGATATTTAAAACATCATACATTTTAAACCCATATATCAATGGGAAATGACTAGTCTGGGACATGAAATTGTGGGAAAATGCAACTTTTCAGTTAGAAACACTATGACAGTGTTGGTGAAACTGCAAATACATTGCCACTTTCCAGCATTCTTGTTGCAGTTTATTCAAAAAGTTCACATTTTATCCTCAATCTGTAACATAGGGCTGTGCAAAATGACAAAATATTTTCTCTGAACGATAGAAAATGTCTATCGTCAAATATAAAGCTCTATTGTTCACGCCACGTTAAGAGTTTTACGGCAGTAATCTGCAACAAAATGCACTTTACGGCATGCCCCATGCATACTGCAAAACATAAACAAACATGGAAGAAGATGGTAGCGGACACGTTTTAGACCAGGGTCAACAAGATGACCAGCTAACCCAAACGGAGGAGCTTGTACCTAAAAAAGGGGCAAATTATGTCGCATGGATGTGGTTTAAATATAAAAGGACCGACGTGGACCAGACAACAGCTGTTTGTAAAAATAGCCGGCTCCCTTGTCGCACACCGCGTAGCGCCTAGCTCCCGCAGATGGAATGAGATTACTGCTGCTGTTGCCAAGCACAACTGCAAAGATATGGGTCCAATCCCATAAATTTCAGCCATATTGCTCAGCCCCAATTGTAACACTTAAAATTTCAAATTCTCACTTTCGTCTTCAATTGTTCTCAGGTTATTTTCCCAAAGTTTTCGTCAAATTTCTCCCACTTTCTATCCCAAGTGTTCAAATTCAACGCATCTACGAATGTTGACTTTTAGAGAAAACTGTTGAAAATGATTCAACCTGTTCATGGTTTTGCACTTTTTAAGCAACTTCCAAACCACAACTGTTATCAAAAACATTCATAAGTCATGTATATCATTCACATGCTGATGGAAGTGAGCTACATTGTAGCCACAGAGGCGAGGTGACCATACATTGGCGCTACTGACCTCAAGGTGAAGTGTCTCGCCCAAGGACACAACAATAGGTTTACAACCTAGCTACTGAGCTACTGCATCCTACATAAACAGATCATCAAAGTGGTGGATTTGATGGCCAAATTCTCCAAAAGTTGTCTCAAATTTCTTGCACTTTCGGACTTAGCGAGACTAAATTGGGAAGCGTCTAGATCAGAGGTACTCAGTAGGCCAGATCCAGCCATGAACATGTACTGTGTCCCCCAAGCTGCCATTATCTCACAAAATCTACCACAAATTGGTACTGCACCTTTTGCACAATGAGGAGTTGCAGCTGCTGTATACACACACCCCATCCCCAAACAACACCAAGCCCCAGATCTGCAGGATTGTCTATGGATTCTTATGTGGCCCTTTCAGATTTGCGATTGAGTACCCCTGGTCCCGATGGTTTCCAAACGCCAAAGATAATATAATTCATTTAAATTTAGATGAAAAATACTTTGAAATATATCTTGAACAGTTTGGACAAATTAAACAGTATTGCTGTCCATTAAACCTAAGCACGCAGATTTATTTACTTTGCTTTTATTCTTGTGAAATGTGCAGTTTTTTTCTGCCAAGTCTAGGTATTCATGTCATATGTCACCCGTTCTAATAAACCAAGGGCATGCTGGGGAAACTTCAAAATTTGCAGCCTCACTAAAAGGATAGTTAACAGTAAAGTGCCGGAGCCTTTACGGTTAATTATGGGTCGAGCCAACAATCAGCCATCCTGAACATCTGGTGCATCTCCTGACATCTGTTTGTCTTGTATATTCAGGGTGTAATGTACTCAGCACTACTGGACCAAGTCTACACTTTTTTCAGCTGATTCAACATTTCTGAGCTGGTGTCAGGTCTGTCAGTAAAATACATTCTTCATAAAGGGTGTTAAGGGGATATGAATTAGTAAAGAAGAAAGCTGCAGGTATAGGTAATGACATTATTATACAAACTTTAAATTAGCATGATGAATATGACGTATTTTTTGTTATTCTAGCAACATTTTAAACAAAACTTTTAAAAATGGATGACCAACTGATAACTAGGATTTTAAAAGTCTATGGGTGAATCTTGTTTCCTAAGTGTATCCCTATCACCTTTTCACGGTGAAAATGCCCAAAATTTGTGAGTTTTTCGACAGCACATCTCATATCTTTAGTGAAGAGAGTGTCCTCCTAAATCATTGATATTAAGCCCCTAAAATCAAAGTCTTTACTTTGCATTTAAGAAGGATTTAGGTCATTCTTTACCATGGCACAAATGTGCAAAATTTATTTATTTACTTATATTTAGAGAGGATAGTACCCCTTGAGATGAACCATCTCGTTTTCAAGGGGGTCCTTTTTCAAAGCAACGAAACAGTATAAAATGGCAAAACACAAGCGTTTAGGACAAAATATACATATCAGAGAGAAAATGAGGTGCCACAGAAAGTCAGAACATGGAGGGGAAAGATGGTTGACTTTATCTTTATAGTTCCACTGTGCAATCTTAAATCATGGTTGTTGCAACGCTGCTATTAAAATTAATGAATAAATAGTTCATTTTGTTTTGATTACTTATTAAAAAAAAAAAAAGAAAGAAAAATCTGAAATAAGAGTACAAAAAAGTTTCAGATTTACATTACCTAGGCAAGATTAATCAAGAAGGAAGTCGTGGCTCATTCATGCTTATCCTAAAGTAACTACAGCTATTAAAAACATATTTAATTCAAGCATATGTATGTAATATAACAAATTATACCAGATAATTCATAATATGCACTTAATCCAATGACCATTGCCAACCAACCTGTTTGTGGATTAAGTTATAGAAAACGTTTGATTACCAAATTCAGGTTAATTAAAGGAGAGGTCCTAAATCAAGTGAAGTAGTTAAGGTATCTTGGTTCACTAGTGAGGGATGGAGGGAGCAAGAGGTCGACAGAGATCAGGGCAGCATCTGATGCCGACGCTGAACCGGTCTGTTCAGGTGACGGTGGAGCTGAGCCAGAAAACAAGGCTCTGGATTTACTGGTTGATCTACAACCAAATCCTCACCTACGCTTACGAGAGCAAGAGAGCAAATCAAGTAACCAAAATGAGTTTCCTCCACAGTGTGGCTGCGCTCAGCATTACAGATAGGGGGAGGAGCTCAGACATCCAGGAGGGGATGGGAGTAAAACCACTGCTCCTCCACATCAAGAGGAGCCATTTGAGGTGGTTCAGGCATCTGATCAGTGGACGTTCTGGGGACAGGTGCTCTGTTAGTGAGAAAAAACTAGCACTACAAACATAGTCTTGAAAGTATTTCAAGCTTTTTTGTGTAATTACAGCAACATCAGTTTCAAAATAATACTTTTTTGCAAAAATACTTTGATCTCTTGGTTATCCATTCCAGTTGGCTGAGTCTTCGCCCTTAGCAGGGGGCCACAGGTGGTCCAAGGTTTCTGTAAGGGTGGTACTGGCCCACCTTTGACCCCCACAGAACTTCCCCTGCATCTGGTCAGAATGCCTCCTGAAAGCCTCCCTGGGGAGGTGTTTCAACCACATGCTGCTGGCTGGAGGCCACCAGGCCGACTCAATGGTCGCTGCTGGGAATACATCTAGGCTGGCCTGGGGACATGTTGGGGTCCCACTGGAGGAGCTAGTGGAGGTGGCTGGGGAGAGGATGATCTGATTGTACTTACTGGGAATGCTGCTCCGCAACCCAGAACCAGAAGACTGTAAGGTGGTATGAGTATTTTGTTGAGGTTTTCAAGCTTTAAGATCTTCTTGGAGATCACGTTGAGTTGTTATACCAAAGCAACCACGAAGAGAATTAAACCACTCATCTTGGTGCCTTACGTTGAAATTAATATTTCTAAACTTAAAAATACTTTTATCAGTTTTGAATAAAAACCTAACCAGAGTTGAAGCACTGCTTTGTCAAATAAAATGTCCATAACCTTCACTTGAATAGTTCTGTAAGGTAAGGACACTCCTAAAAGTAGGGGAACTGGAATGTCACCGTCATATTTCTCTCTTACCACTGTGTTGTGCCACATGTATAGAGAATGCTTCCTGATGTATAAAGGAAATAAAAGAAATGGATTTTTAAAAGACAAAGTGTTGGAGAACGAGTCGACAGGTGACGATTCATCTCCGGAAAGTCTTCATCTCAAGGCTGATGGATGAGGGTGAGTGATGACGGAGGTCTTAGCAGCAGCTATTCTCTTTATTTTCATAGCCATTGTTGAACAAGAATACATTAAACATGTCTCCATCTAGGTTTATGCAACAGAAAGTGCACTCCACTTTTCACAACAATGCCCTCTAGCCTAGAGAATGTTTCTTAGTTGTATTTATTTTTCTTTTTGTTGCATTTTAACACTGGAAAAATATAAATTACTGTTTGGTGTGGTACAATGTTAAGGCCTGCAATAAGGCTTGTTTTAATAGCTGTATTATGAGTGTTAAGGGGGATATTATTGGGACAAACTGCTAAGCATCCTAATTATAACCATTACAAGTTGGCAATGGTTCAACTGTGAAAACCATCAACCAAACCCATTAAAATCCAGACCAGTATCAGTGACACAAACCATACAAGGCAGAGATTCAGTGGTTTTTTTCTCCATAATAATCACTATGAGCCTAATGTCAATTTTTCTACAATGCTAAAGTTTTAAATAACATCCTATTTTTGGCATTTTGACCATTTGAAGTGTGTTTCCACACTAGCTATGAATTGGTGCTGCCAGTTTTGAATTACGAGGATATTTGCATACATTTCTTTGTAGTTAACGGGGTGCGCATATTTATTTTCAATGAGGTACTCAAGGGAATACCAGGCGCTGACGTTTGGGAAATGGTCTGTACTTGTACAGTATAGCGCATTACACTACATTCAGTCATTCACCCTCTCACACACACATTCACACGCTGATGGCAGTGAACTACATTGTAGCCACAGCTGCACTGGAGGCAGACTGGCAGAAGCTGGAGTGCTGTACAATCGGTGCCACCGGTCCCCCCTGACCACCACCAGCAGACAAGGTGGGGGAAGTGTCTTGCCCAAGGACACAACGAGAAAGTAACCAGAGCTGAAGTGAGGACTCTCTGGTTGCCAGACAGCCACTCTACCGACTGAGCTAATGTCAACTCATGTGGAGGTACTCACACCATCCCTGAGGTTTTGTCTAGTAAGGTTTACACCAGGGATAGTGAGCTAAATATGCAAAAGGTCTAGATCAGCATACGCAAGCTAGTCCTCATACCGATGACATGGTGTGCTGCTTGCTTGTGGAAGCGGCTATGACACAGGGGTAGTGTTTTGTGCAAACTCTACGAAGAGGTTTGCAGGTGCACGACTCACTTAGCACCCAGCTGCGCCCCCTCCCCCTAGACCGGGTTCTGAACCACCACGGTCCCGTTCAGGGGAATAGATGTGCTAATTGAACAGCAAACCCGCAGTAGCTCCTGGGTAGCACTCATGCACCTCCCTGGACACACCCTGGACCGAGGACCGGGTCCTGGATTTGCTGCATGGTCCGGACAGAACTGGCTCTGGGTCTAGATCCAGACCGCGGTCTGGCTGTTAATGACCTCTGGTTTACACAATAACATTTGCATGAACTCTTGTGAAATTCAGGAGATTGTAACCATTTTAATATGGACCAATAAACTTTGTAGGAAAAATGTTTGCAGAAAATTTCAAAGACATTTTCTATTTGGGGTATAGACATTTCTGTTTATTATAAACCCAGGTTTTTAATTTACAAATAAATAGATGAAAAGAAATTGTTTTTTTAATATATTTTATGGTTAATTACACCCTACTTATGAGACATTTTTAATGTGTGGTCTTGTTTAGTTTAGATTCGCCATTAACTTATGATTCCTTTAAGACGTAGATACAATTTTCCAAATAATGGGCCTTTGAGGAAACCATCATTAATCGATATTTTGGTAATCATTCATAACTTACATAGAATCACACTTCAAAATGACCAAATCTCTTTTAGATTGAGCAAAAAAAATAAACCCAAAAGATAATCATGTGACAGATAGAACAACCAGCTAAAATTAGCAAGCTGCATTTGGAACAAGCAGTGATGGATACAACAGTTTGTGACCTCAGAAAACGTCTGAAAAGGCTGTTGGGAGGAAGTAGCGACACAGAGGCAGGGACCCTGAGGAAATCAATAATCACAGTGGACAGTGGCAGACTGTGCATTTGGCCTGTTCCTGTCAGTTGTGCTGGCATGGCCGCTGGGCAGCAGAAGAGATATGCTGCTTAAAAAAAGCCAGTCCTTCACCTCGGCCACTTTCAGCCTCAAATTAGCGACGGCCTGCATCAATAAATCAATGACTCATCGACCTCAGCATCGCCGGCTTATCTTTTAAGCTTAAAGACACCGTTTGCCTCACTGCTTTGTGCCGCGTATCATAGAAAACCGCACCCTTTCATGGCAGGAAATGTCTAACGGTGATCACTACATTAGTCCGACGAGCTCGCTCGTTCTAGTTCTTAACGTTCTTTAGTTGTCACCATCTATTTTTTCTTCCCCTCTAACATATGCATCTTTAATTCTTCACTACTTGGCTTTCTGAATTTTCCAGAACAGCAGTGGCTTGTCTGCTCAGACTTGGATAATTTATGGGATGGAAATGTTTTTGATGCTTTAGCTGCGCCGTGATGGCCCTAAATTGGATGTTTTCGTGATCCCGTGTGTATTTCCGTTTGATTTTAAGAAGCACATACTTCTGGCAGATGGGTGGTGGAACTCCAAAGATAGATTTTTTTTCCCACTCGCTTCAGCTTTATACATTTTTTTTAGATTGCTGTGTTTTTGTGTTATTTTATTTATTTGCTTAAATTCTGAGTGGATGACAGATAAATATCACCGACTTAGATCATAGCAGATGACTCATTTCTTGTTAATATTCACACTCAACTAAACTGACTCACAAATTGCACTTCTAATTGGACTGTAACTCAAGCAAAGACATTTTACACTTTAACTGTAATACATCCAATAAAAGTTTATGGAATTGTGTTTTTATTTTCCCCTCATCAAAATCCATAATATCTTGAGTCACAGTCTTTATTTATTTGTTGTTCAGTTATGGTTCCTTGTGGTAATTTTATGCAGTTTTTCTGCAAAGTGAGCCATCTTTTGGAGTTACATTCTCATCTTTAGATTTAGATTCATCTTTGGGAAAGTTTATGTTGGAAATGTTCAGTTAACTTTTTTTTATAAGTCCACTGCTTGACATTATTAGTTTCAGAGAAACACAAGATGTCAAATTGTGTATATTGTAATGTTTTTAGAGTTAATTCAAAGCTTGTTTACAGCTTCCAGGAATAAAAAAATACCTTAAAATTGTTATATCAACACTGGCCACTAGGTGGCTCTCATAAATCCCTTTCATTTTTTTTCTGTCTCAATGGAATTTGTGTTAATGATTAAGGCATTGTGGGTAAAGAAAGTCAATGCTTCTGATTCACCAAGAGTGGTAGTCACTAGGGATGTAACAATACCGGACCGAACGGTACACCATTCAAGGTCCGGTACATCTTAGGTCCGCGGTCTAAAGACGTACTATTGTTAGCTTCAGTTCAGTAGCTACTGGTTTCATTCTGTGTGCTCGCTCAGGCCGCTCACACAGCAGACCCTACCTGCGAGTAACCAATCACAGGTTGACCCGCCCCACTGAGCTGAAAGTTTTAGCAAAACAAGCGCTACAGAGAGACAGACGGGCGGCGAGAGGGAAACGCAAAACGCGCAGTTGAATGTAAAGATGAGGGAGAGAAACGGTGAAAAAATATGAGACGTCTGCAAGCATTGATTGACCCATCTCCCACATGTAGCAGGAAACACTTCAAACAAGGCCAAGCACCTCCGACGCCACCGCCCCAGTGTGGCTTTCTGGAAGCAGACCATTCGAGCAGGTAACGCCAGGGAAAAAACAGCATCCGCTCAGAAAAACACAAGAAAATGAGCCGCGCTGTTGGCCTGTTTATTTGTAATAAAGAGGCACTTTAGACTATTTTTAAGCAATTTTTTTATGAATGCTTTTATTTTGAAGTCTGGCCGGAACAGCACAAGAACGTCCGGCCAGACTTCAAAATAAAAGCGTTCATATAAAAATCTCTTCCACTATTTTACATTTAACAGTACATTGAAAAGGCACTTTAAAAGTAACATTTCTGTTTGTCTCTGAACATATTATGATACACTAAACTACAAGTAACACGTCTGAAAACTTATTTTATTGTGTGAATAAAATAAGTTTTGGAAATTTCAGATTTTCTTAAGTTTTTCTAAGATTCAAAGTGGACCGAACCGAAACCATGACCCAAATACCGAGGTACGGACCGGACCGTGGGCAAAGTGGACCGTTGCATCCCTAGTAGTCACAGAGCCAAAATGGTTTTGGTGTGTAAGCACATCTCAAATTGAATATGTGACCGTGCCTCAGTGGTAGCCATGTCCCAATAGCCAGTTTTCCCGTCCGGGGATCGGATCGCCAAAGCTCCCGCCTCGGTCTGCCACCCGATCCACAATGCACCGGACCCTTCACTCTCCTCCTGCAGGTGGTGGGCCCACAGTTGGATGAGCCCATGTCTCCGGTTCGGGCTGGGCCCGGCCGGGCCCCATGGGCGAAAGCCCGGCCACCAGGCGCTCGTCCACGGGCCCCAACCCCAGGCCTGGCTCCAGGGTGAGACCCCGGTAACCCTCCGGGCCGGGTACTCAGACTCTTTGATTGTGTCTCCATGAAGGGTCTTCTGAACCGTTCTTTGTCTCACCCCTCCCCTAGGACCAATTTGCCATGGGTGACCCTACCAGGGGCACAAGTGCCCCAGACAACATAGCTCCTAGGATCGTTAGGGCACTCAAACTCCTCCACCACGATAAGGTGACGGTTCAGGGAGGAGCCTGGCAGAAGAGCCTGTCAAGATGGTCTTCAACTCCCACCTCCGGCAGAGCTTCGACCGCGTCCCGAGAGCAGTGGGGGACATTGAGTCCGAATGGGCCTTGTTCCGCTCTGCGATTGTTGAGGCGGCTGTTGCTAGCTGTGGTCGCAAGGTAGCCGGTGCCAGTCGTGGCGGTAACCCCCGTACCCGCTGGTGGACACCAGAGGTTAGGGGAGCCGTCAGGCTGAAGAAGGAGGCCTACAGGGCGTGGCTGGTCTGTGGGTCTCCAGAGGCAGCAGACAGGTACCGGCGGGCCAAGCGAAGTGCAGCAGTGGCAGTTGCCGAGGCAAAATCTCGGGCATGGGAGGAGTTTGGCGAGGCCATGGAAAAAGACTATCGGTCGGCTCCAAAGAGGTTCTGGCAAACCATCCGGCGCCTCAGGGGAGGAAGGCAGCAACTCGCTCACACTGTTTACAGTGGGGACGGGGAGCTGCTGACGTCAACTGGGGCTATAGTCGGACGGTGGAAGGAATACTTTGAGGAGCTCCTCAATCCCACCGACGCGCATTCCGAGGAGGAACCAGAGCTGGGAGACCTGGGGACGGACTGTCCAATCTCTGGGGCAGAAGTCGCTGAGGTAGTCAAACAACTACGCAGCGGCGGAGCCCCAGGGGTGGATGAGATCCGACCTGGGTATCTCAAGGCAATGGATGTTGTAGGTCTGTCGTGGCTGACACGTCTCTGCAACATTGCGTGGTCATCGGGGGCAGTTCCTATGGAGTGGCAAACCGGGGTGGTGGTTCCCATTTTTAAGAAGGGGGACCAGAGGGTGTGTTCCAACTATAGGGGGATCACACTCCTCAGCCTCCCTGGAAAGGTCTACTCCAGGGTACTGGAGAAGAGGTTCCGGTCGATAGTTGAACCTCAGATTGAAGAGGAGCAATGTGGTTTTCGTCCTGGTCGTGGAACTGTGGACCAGCTCTTTACCCTCGCTAGGGTGATGGAGGGGTCATGGGAGTTTGCCCAACCAATCCACATGTGTTTTGTGGATTTGGAGAAGGCTTATGACCGTGTCCCCAGGGGCACCCTGTGGGGGGCGCTCCAGGAGTACGGGGTGGATGGTCTTTTGTTAAGGGCCATTCAGTCCCTGTACCAGAGGAGTGTGAGTCTGGTCCGCATAGCCGGCAGTAAGTCGGACCTGTTCCCAGTGAGGGTTGGACTCCGCCAGGGCTGCCCTTTGTCACCGGTCCTGTTCATAACCTTTATGGACAGGATTTCTAGGCGCAGCCGTGGTGTGGAGGGGGTTGGGTTTGGTGACAGGAGAATCGCGTCTCTGCTTTTTGCGGATGATGTGGTCCTCCTAGCTTCATCGAGCTCTGACCTTCAGCTCTTGCTGGGAAGGTTCGCAGCCGAGTGTGAAGCGGCTGGGATGAGGATCAGCACCTCCAAATCTGAGGCCATGGTTCTCGACCGGAAAAAGGTGGATTGCCATCTCCGGGTCGGGAGAGAGGTCCTGCCTCAAGTGGAGGAGTTCAAGTATCTCGGGGTCTTGTTCACGAGTGAGGGAAGGAGGGAGCGGGAGATCGACAGGCGGATTGGAGCAGCGTCTGCAGTGATGCGGACGCTGAACCGGTCTGTTGTGGTAAAGAGAGAGCTGAGCCAGAAAGCAAGGCTCTCGATTTACCGGTCGGTCTACGTCCCAATCCTCACCTATGGTCATGAGCTTTGGGTAGTGACCGAAAGAACGAGATCGCGGATACAGGCGGCTGAAATGAGTTTCCTCCGCAGGGTGGCCGGGCTCAGCCTTAGGGATAGGGTAAGAAGCTCGGACATCCGGGAGAGACTCGGAGTAGAGTCGCTGCTCCTCCATATCGAAAGGAGCCAGTTGAGGTGGTTCGGGCATCTGGTAAGGATGCCTCCTGGACGCCTCCCTCGGGAGGTGTTCTGGGCATGTCCTGCCGGCAGGAGGCCCCCAGGTCGACCCAGGACAAGCTGGAGGAAATACATCTTCAGTTTGGCCTGGGAACGCCTGGGCGTCCCAGCTGAGGAGCTGGTGGACTTGGCCGGGGAGAAGGTGGCCTGGGCTGCCCGACTTAGAATGCTGCCCCCGCGACCCGGACCCGGATAAGCGGAGGAAGGCGAGGCGAGGCGAGGCCTCAGTGGTAGAGAGATCGCCTCCCATGTGGGAGAGTGGGGTTCAAACCTCGGCTTGACAATGTGTTGAAGTATCCTTGGGCAAAATACTGAACCTCCAACTGCCTCCCTGGTGCCACCAAATATGTCTGCCCTCTGCTGCCTCAGGGAGAACAAATTCCACTATGTTGTACTGAGGTATGTACGCAAGTGGCCACAAATTCCCCCTTTCCTCTTTAAATGTGGTACGTAGTAACTGATGATTGATGCTACCAGCCAAACGTGAGATTTAACATTTTTCATATGTAGTACTTCACGTCAACAATGAGTTATAATCCAAGCCTTTTGGGTTCATTAGTCTAAACACAAGTCATCCATTGATTTGGCTGACTTGCATAATGAATTATATCAACTAGAGGTGACTTAAAGAAGGGTTTGGCTTTGCAGTAACATCACAGGAAGTATTTTGTGAAAACACTTATAAAATACCCTTCAAAAATGAATAACTTGTGAACGTCTGAGCTCGCTGGCATAGTCCACTGGGAGTGTGAAAAGAGGATTTTGAGGTAAATGTTGTATTTTTTCTGTAGCTAAAATGAATTCTGTGGCTACAATGTAGCTTACTGCCATCCGCGTGTGAATGACTGTAATGTAAGGTGATTTGTAGTCTATGACTTAGAAAAATGCTATACATATGTTGGACATTTACATTTAAAAAGATATTCTAAAAACAAATCCATTGTAATGTCTAGTTTCATGGATAAATGAAAAACGCATTCCGCTTAGTGTTATTCTCTGTTTTTCATGACAAGCACTAACAATGGTGACATCTGTTGCATGCTATAACATCATCTATATGCATTACCCATTTGCAACAGTTGATGGTGGGGGTACAACATGCTGTAGTGGAACATTTTTAGGTAGTAAGTGGAGCATTAGTCTTGCAACCGGAGGGTTCGATCCCCTCTCCCACTGGGTCACCTTGTCGTCATGTTCCTGGGTAAGACACTTCACCCATTGCTTACTAGTGGCATGATAGTTTGAATGAATAGATGAATGACTGGTGTAAAGTGCATTGTAGTACAGGATGTAGAAAGCCCCTATCCTTAAAACGTAACATATCCGGGAACCGGGAGGTTAGGGGCACACCAAGAAATAGATTTGGCCCAAATTCAATATTCCAGTCCTATAAATGATGACCATCTTCCTCATATTAGGATCATCACTTCACAACACTATTAGGAATGGAAGTACTGCTAAATTTCAAGACCTATTTAACCCAACAGGTTCAATTAAAAACTCGATTTCCTGTTGTGACTAAAACTAAGGAGGTCGTACTCCCCTTTCTGACTCTCTATCATTTCCGTCAGGTCTGAGAAAGCAAAAACTGTGTTCTTTACTTTTCTGTTTGTCCTCTGTGCTTGTAATTACCTCTTCACAGCAATCCCTTTATACCTCCGAGTGAGCGAGGATGCCTCCTGGGTGTCTGTGTGTATCCACCCTCTCTTGTACGTTTTCGTGGATGCACATTCCCAAGCGGTTTGAGGTATGCATTTGTGTGTGAAAGTCTGTGTGCATACGCCAGGGTCCTGTGGGGCTTTTTTTTTTTTTTTTGCGCCGGATAAATAGTGATGAATTACAGATTGATTACCCAGGAGTAAAAACTCCTGTATTAAACTTATTATAAAAAGGCTGCAACCTGTGAGCTGGGTGTGCATGCACAGGAGAGCACACTTAGCTTCTGCTTTGCTCGTAATTAAGGGAGTATATTACTGGGTCATAAACATAAAGACTGGCAGAATTTTAAAAAAACTTTATTGATTGCATTTAGTTTACGTGCTTGGGGCGAGGTGGCAGCGCTGATATTTTACCTGTACAGTCATGCTGAGTGGGTGGTCGAGTATTTGGAGCTTTAATGGCCGATTCGGAGTAATAACCTGTATTGACCTGTGTTTTACAAATGAGAAATGTTTTGTTTTTTATGCTCAGGCACATTGTTCATCTGCACAATGGAGTCCTCGAGAGTCATTTTAAAGAAACATGGTGATAGGCTTACACAAAAGAGGCAATTTAAATGGCTAAAAATGGACGCTGGTTTGGCGTTGGCTGCTCTACCTAAAACAATATGAATGTTGCCATTTAATTACAAAGTTTCCAGAACTAATTCCATGTTTTGACTGTCTTAGGATGGATGACAGATTCAGGAAAGGTACTTTGGAAACAAATTGGGAGTATTTGTAGATTTACTGCCAATCTGTTGCTGTTTAATGTATCCCATACAAAGCGTGATGCTTTTGCATTGCGCATTTTTTCCCCTCTCAATTTTACATTTTACCTCCACGGACTTTCATAATCAATGATCATTGGTTAACGTGGCTCTAAAGCAATATGCAGTGACTGAATTCTGATGGGTATTATGTGAATTTGTCATCATTTCAGTTTGGAACAGCTACTTCAATGTCGAGGAAGATCAATGCAAAATAGAGCAACATTTCTTCAGCAAGGAAAATCTGCAGGTTAGGTTCCCAAGAGGGCTGTGGGAAGAACCATAAGGATGACTGAATGCATCTATCTCTGTCATCTGCTGTGCATAGAAGTGAAAGAGAATGAATTTGGAGATGTGCACCCTTAGTTCCAGGGTTAGGACCTCAGACAACTGGTTGGAAGTACAGTAGAAGCGGAGCGGCTGGTCATTAGAGCCAGCTGAGGTGGTATGGCCTCATTAGGACGGCTGCCAGACACCTCCCTCTGGAAGTTTTCTTTGAACTCCAAACTAGGAGAAGACCCAGCAAGCCAATCCATTGCAAACTAGAGCGATTACATTTCCTGTCTGGCCTGGGAAAGCCTCAAGGTCCCCGAGAAGGAGCAGTAGCATGCGGCAGAGGACTTCGCCTTGCCGGCTGCCTCTACTGATAAAGATGGATGAAGGGATAAATTCACACTCCCCCTTCAGCCACTGCCTCTGAACTTTGTCCAGGAGAGGTTTCGGATCTGATGGTCTCTCGTTGGATTAAACTAGACTTTTTCTTTGACATTTTCCGAGCAATCACTTTAATGTGCCCTATTAAGCGCTGTATTGTGTGGTATTTAATGTCTGACTCATTTGATGGTTTGCTTTTGTTTTTGTGCTGAGGTTCCCGTGAAGCACATCTCAAATATTAAATTAAGCCAGGGGATGAAAAGCATCTGCAAATGACAGGTCTCCAAGGGTAAATGAAATATTAACACTAGTTTCTGACAAATTTCTTTTTTTTTTTTTTGTCCAGGAAGTCAACTGAACATTTCAGTAAGACTGACATTAACTCAAATTTACATAAAGAGAAGCTGTTATAACTGACCTAATTTAAAAGATTACAGTAGACTAATAGCAGTGTAGACCACACAAAAACAACAATATGACTTTTTAAAAGTCGTAGCTTATCTGGAAGTGTTTATTCCACCATTTCCTAAATCCCCTGAACCCTATTTCTACATCCACATTGAGGTTAATTCTACAGCTATTTACCATCTTGTAACCGTGCCCACTTTTTGTACGTGTCAGTGCACAAATTCAGTATTTGTTGGGTAACATTTACATTTATATCCCTCATGCCCAACAAGGCAAAATAAAAAGTAAATGTACTTCAGTAAATGCTGTTACTCACTCAGGCCAGCAAGGACAGTGGGCAGTTTAGCTACCCTCAAGCATTTCTCTTCATTGTAAAAAATACAAATGGCACTTGGGAGATGGTTATGGGGAAATATAAAACAAAAGCAAGAGGCCATATCTTTTGCGAGCAGAAGGATGCACAGGCTTGTTGTGAGGTTGATACCCAGAGCCCCAAGCTGGTAAAATAACAAAAACCCTTTGAACCTTCCAGAATAGGATAGGATAATGTCATATAGAGATAGTGGTAGATTAAGTTTATTTAAAGAGGTATTATTTGTAGTGTTGATTGTTCTTTTCCAATACCTCTGCAGTCCACCCCAGCATGCTATCAATCACAGTCTGGGCCACATCCTGTCTGATGCTATAGTCAATGCTTGGATTTTCCTGGACCCACATTTGAATGTTTTGTTTCCTGAGACACTTTATTATCATATTAGGTCATATTAGCCTAATGACACAGTGCTCCATCATGCTGGCTCATCGTCAGACTCTTTTTGGTTGAGAGGAGTTCCTCTCGGAGGATGATTTGGTACCAGTCTTCATCTATGGCTTTCTTCTGAGGATAAACTGTGAGTGAGTCCACTCCCTTGGCTGAGCAACCCCCAAACAAGAGGGGTCTCTGGATACTTTACAGCTGGCATGAGAAAGAACTGATGGAAGGGCTCGCATTTTCTTCTTTATACAAGTATTTTCCCAGATGCTTCAATCAATCAGAAAGGATCAATTGTTTTCTCCCCCAGTCCTTAGCAATCTTATGTAACTTTTTCATATTTTTAAATATTTTTCTTGAGCCAGTATGTGCTAATATGACCCTTTACAGGGTTAAAAGTCACTCAGCCCCATCCGATGCTTGTGTCCAGGATACTGCAACTTCTGAGTCTCCAGTTCGGTGCCCTGGAGCATGGGCGTTGATTCGGCATGGACGGAGGTTACGTATCCCCACCACTGCTATACAATATTTGATCCAACGGTGCAGACATAGCGCTGCATCCCACAATGCATTGTGTGGACCTGTGTCCAGGGGAAGGAGGCATATCTGGATCAACCAGGATGCACGCTGCCGTCCGTGCACTCAGCCACACCCCCTCCCCCCCGGACACATGTCTGCGCCGCTCACGCCAGCGACGGCACCTGCAACAAGATGTGAGATGTGGACCGGGCTGGACTGGCCATCGGGCATTTTCCCAGTACTGGTAACTTTGGTCCAGTCCAGACCGGGCTGGTCTGGTTGCACAGCCTGCAATTTACTTTGTTTCGGGTCAGAGCACAACCCCCACACCCCCGCACGTGCAATCGTGTCCCCACCAATGTCAAGCGCAAATCTACGCCATTGCCCTGAAGTCTCACAAAGTCACGTATCTCGCGAGGGTTAGGCTAACCCAATGTGGCTAGCTGTTATGCTAGCACTTGAGTGTTTTTAGCTCATGATTCCTGTATTTTTTAAATCTTTTCCTGCTTGAACACAGCTGATTCTTTGAATGAGTGATGAACCGCTCCAGTAGAAAGCAACGAAGGCTGAGGAGACATTTCAACAGTTAGATTTAGGTGTTTCTGAGCAAAGACAATGACTTTAAATGGACATCAGGGGGTGCTAAAAACAAGCTAAAATTGCATAGTGTGCCTTTAATATTAAACCAGTACGAATAAATATACAGACTATAAATACACATGTTTAATTAATAAATTGCACATTGGCTGCCCTGATTTCTAAAGCCTGATATTGGTCATTGAAACACCCTCTTCAGCCACTCTTTAATCAAGAAAATGGTGTCAGTTAGTATTAAAAACACAGTGATGCCTAATTCAAGAGACAACATTGTAAAACCAGGAGAAAATCTGATACAAATAAAATGATTTGATGGTGTTTCTGCTGCAGGATGCAGAAACTACCAGTAACAAGCATCGACTTGGGTTTAAATCAGGGAGCAAAACACTCGTCAGTACAGTGTAATGGATAGAATCAGCTTATTAAGACTGTGGATTGAATGGGGCTGGCCTCCTGCTGACATGTTGAACCAAAGAAAGCTAAGAGATTTGTGCCTGAGCCTGTGCTGGGTTGCTAGCTTTAACAGATTTCCACAGAACCCTTTTAGTTCATGTACTGTAGTTACCCGTCAATGAGATTTCCTCTTTATTTCCTGTAAGAGTTTTATTTATTTGTAAACCCACTGAAACAGATGTGTGTCAATAAATTAGGAGAGCTGCATGTCATGTGCAGGAATGTTGGGAAACAAGCTGCATAGCATGAATTAAAGATGGAAAAATAAAGCTTGCAGGGAATTTACACATAAGTAGTTTCATTTAAACTGGTATTGTGAATGTAGTCACTTAATTAAGCAGGCTTTCTTTGCTAACTAGCAATATCAAGCTTCCTTCTATACAACAGGTCACAGCTCTCCTACCTAATATTTAGATTAAAAATTTAGAATTCAAATAATTGTATGTTTTCAGTGCTTTAAAGCTGCTGTCCAGAATATTTGAGCGAGAGATAATTATTTGAATCTAACGTACCAAGGCCCCTCCTACAACATCCCTTCTCCCCCTCCCTCTCCCTCTAACCCCACCTCTACTATGAACATGCATTACTCTGGTCTTTAATGCGTTTTTTTTTTTGCCAAGTTTAGTCATCGGACATTTCTTTGTTTTTCTTTCTGAACTTGATTTAGCCGAGGAATGGATTGTTTCCACTCCTCCATGACCGCGCTCTTCCGGTATGGCGACTGTAAACAGGAAGACACGGAGCGTCCTGCGCGCGGCTCCACCTTTTTAGGGTGGCGTGATGCATATGCATGTTGATTGGTTTAAAAAATTTGGCGGTCAGTGTGAATTCATAAGAGTCTATGGGAGGAATGCTCAGAAGAACAACAAATGTTGTTTAACCCTGTGCATATATCATAGTTTAGAAGATAACTTTTATTTGAAACTTGAGAAAACTTTGATAATACTCCCAACTGCAGCTTTAGGTGGAAAAAAACAATGCTGGCATTCTTTGTGAAGACTCCGCCCCCCCAAAGTCTGAACCCACAATGGTGACCCGGCTCACGTGGTCTGGTCATCTAGGGGGAGGGGCCACCTGATTCAAGGACACCACTACGCGCCTCCCCTGATGACTCGACAGTACCGGTCTGCAACGAGTTGATCAGGCTGTAGAGAAAAATCATGAACGCTCTAAATCATCCTGATGTAACAGCGTAAAAAGGTCGCTGTACACAGAGGGGTCAAATTTCCATAAAGCACCAGTTAGGAGTAATTATTGGCGCTTGTATTAAGTTAACCAACTGTCTATAATGAAACAAGAAAGTAAACTTTTTAAAAACCAAACTTTTTATCAACCCATTTTCTTCTATCGCACCAGATGTATATCGATAGGTATATTGGATTATTGTGCAGCCCTACTAAATATTAATAAATGCTTTTACTTGAAGCGTTTTATAGTGAATTCATTTGTCATTGTTCAGTTCTGTCAGCATTTTCCTCCTTGCAGAAATCAAAGGCTCTTATATAAAGCGTTTTAAAAACAAACATAAATGCATTGATGGTATTTCATTTCTATCAAACGAAGTCAAGAATGCAACACTATGTTCTTATGATGGTAAGATGAAGGATAATTCCTTGGCTGAGGATGGCGACCAACAGTTTCAGCCCATTTAGAAAAAGAACAGAGCATCTCATTCGATGGCACAGCTACAAAAAGACTTCAACAATCAGGGAATTAATGCTGACAAATTCAAAATGAAAAGTATATGCTGTGTAGAAACAAAAAACGAGAAAACAAGAAGGAGGTTAAACAACCACGATGTGCCTTGTGTTATATTTATGATGTGCTCTGTGTCCTAGTTAATAGGAAATCCTTTCAAAAATTCCCTCCCTCTGAGGGATCGGTGGCCTGGAAAAGTCTGATAGCCTCTGTGGTTGTGAGGATGAAGTTCAATGTGGGAATCACTCATAATAAACTCCTCAAAACAGTCTTAGCAATAATAAGATATGGTGAGATTTTCTTATATTAAACACGTCTTAATCAAACGTAGTCCTTGATGTTAAATCACCTTAAACAGGAGGAAAATAAAGGTTTTGTTGCCTTAAACAAAGAGAAATGCGTCTATACTCGTGTCTGTTTCTTACTCAAGTCAGTGCTGTGCAATCGGAGAGCAAAATCCATGTCGCCAAGGGAGAGATCAATATTATTTTGGCACAAAAGAAATGCCCTGTGTCAGTATGTTTCCATGTTTGGACTCAGAGGCTCGGTCTTTGCCAACTTTGTTGTCGTGCCAACTGAACAGAAAGCCATCGCTGTGCGTCTTTTCCTCACAACCACTGCAAACAACGGCGTTTACAGCGGTCGAACTCGATTTGATATATCACTGGCAAATTGCAGTCATTGTGCATTTTGCCCTCTGCTTCAAGATTAGTGGTGAAAGTTACGAGTGCATCTGAAGTATCAGTCAAAAGTATATGGAAAAAAATCTATCACATTTGAAGGAAGGAGAAGAATAAAAAGATTTATTGGATCTGGCTTCTTAGAGATAATATTCATTTACATAATATTATATACAGAACTGTAACAAAATATGTATATTCGTATAGATTAGAAATGTAGCTTTTATATATGTAATACACAATTTATGGTTGTAGTACTTTTTGGTCCATAATCTTTTTTTAGACATTTTTTTAAAACTTTTTTCACTATTCTAATACCAATAATGAGTTCAGTTCATTTGGTTATTTCATATTACAGTCAGTTCATTAAGTCATTATAAAAATAATAGTTGTTTTTTTTTAACATATAGCTGCAGTTTATTTGTGGTTTCCTTACTAGCTAAAAAAGCACTTTGTGTTACATCCAACTGTATAAAAAGTGTTTTATAAATAAAGTTTGAGTTGATTATAAAGGATTCGTAACACATAAGAACCCAACCATCCATCCATCCATTTTCTGTAGCCGCTTATTCCTCCACCCTTAGAAAATAGATAACAGAGCAAGTGGATCACATAGATAGGAAAAAATTATATTCTAAAAGAAATATTGTAGATATTTTGTTACATAGACATCACTTGGGGTTGTTTAACTTCAATAAAGAGCTGGAGGAGACATTTTCCATAATCTTGAATGGTGTGGTGACACCTGTGGGTATTTTCGAGTTAAACAGTTATATGACACATAAATAAGTGCTTATAAGACAAGTCATCAATTAAGACAGGCTCACTATTTGGCAGGAAAACGTCACAATTGTCCTTTTTATTTAATGCATTATATGTGCTAATTAATGGGTTATGCAGTGTTCTAAATGTAAATACTGCATTGCTAACTATTGATTCATCATTTTTAAAAATTATGGTTTGATTAAAACAGCTTGATCAATAATTGTATTCGGTTCATTGAAAATTGTGTGAACATGTTTTAAAACATTACAAACAGTATAAAGGAACAAGGCTCTTATCCCTCTTATTTAATGCATTGTGGCCATTTATTAATGGCTTAGAAAGTGTTAATAATACAGTTATCCTTCTTATTCATTGCATTGTAGCCACTTACTAATGGCGTCTAAAGTGTTAATACAGTTATCTCTCTTATTTAATCACTGTAGCCACTACTAATGACTTAAAAAAGTGGCAATATTACAGTTACCCCCCTTATGTAATGCATTGTAGCCACTTTGTAATCGGTTATAAAGTGTAATCGTTATCCCTCTTATTTAATGCGTTGTGGCCACTTATTAATGGCTTTTAAAGTGTTATTAATACAGTTACCTTCTTATTTATTTCATTGTAGCCACTTGCTAACGGCTTATAAAATGTTAATAATACAGTTATCTCTCTTATTTAATGCATTGTTTTTACTTGCTAATGGCTTATAAAATGTTAATACAATTATCTCTTATTTAATGCAATGTTTTTACTTGCTAATGGCTTATAAAATGTTAATAATACAGTTATCGCTCTTATTTAATGCAATGTTTTTACTTGCTAATGGCTTATAAAATGTTAATAATACAGTTATCGCTCTTATTTAATGCAATGTTTTTACTTGCTAATGGCTTATAAAATGTTAATACAATTATCTCTCTTATTTAATGCAATGTTCTTACTTGCTAATGGCTTATAAAATGTTAATAATACAGTAATATCTCTTTTTTAATGCATTGTTTCTACTTGCTAATGGCTTATAACATGTTAATACAATTATCTCTCTTATTTAATGCAATGTTTTTACTTGCTAATGGCTTTTAAAATAATAATACAGTTATATCTCTTTTTTAATGCATTGTTTCTACTTGCTAATGGCTTATGAAATGTTAATAATACAGTCATCTCTCTTATTTAATGCATTGTGGCTACCTATTAATGTCTTAAAGTGTTAATTCAGTTATATCCATTGTAACCACTTATTAATGGATAATAAAGTATTAATAAGACTGCAAAACTGTATAAAACAAAAGAAACAGTCACTGTTATCGTTGTAATGTAAATGCATTGTAATTTATTATACTTTTAAAGCTGAATTATTATTCCATCATGAAGGTAGTCTTCTCATAAAGTGGCTTTGAAAATAAACAGTTGACTTGAAAGCTGTGATAAACAGTCTGGTGCCTTTAGATGATGAACTGACGAGGATAAAAGAAAAGTGTTAACTGACCAGCGGGCAGAGAATTCACATTTGACATTTGTGGCAGGTTTCAGTGCGGATAAATGTGCTCATTCCACAACGTGCCCTTGCCCTTTTTTTCTTCTTGCTCACACACACAAACACACACGCGGACTGTCGCATGGCTCTATCCCCAGGGAGACATCCACTGCCTTGAAGTCTGCTGCACCACCAATCTTCCAAAGGCTCGGAGAACAGAACGACTGCACCCTGCTGTATCTAAATATCACAGCAACTGCTGGAATGTGTGCACGCTGCTCACACGCCTCTCGCCTCGCAGTCGAGCTGACACATGATTAATTATTTTCCACAGATTTTTGGCTGGTTTGCCTTATTAACATCACTCGCAACATCACAGATAACGCAAACTAGCGGCACCGCATCGCCGAGAGCGGAGATGTATTTACAGCAGGCTGGTTATCGAGGCGACACATGCACATATCACATGCAGCTCGCTGACATCATTTCCCATCATTGGATCCAAACCAAAGAGAGTCTTGTTACATAGAAAGAGGGAGGGTGACGGGATGAGAAAAGGAAAGAGGGGAAGGGGAAGGAGAAAGACGAAACAAAGGAGGGGAATGGAGGAAGGCTAAGAGGGGGAAAGAAGCAGCCTGACTAAGCAAGACAAGCCTGTTATGAAACAGTAATAGGCTGCGCACCGACCGGCTTCTCAGATTGATTTATAAATGTGAGCTGACAGTCGTAGACGAGTGAAAACAAACTTTCTGGTTTCGCTGCCAACAGTCGTTGGACGCTCACAGGCATATTATTCACTGTCATGTGATGCAACCGCAACAGAGATTGTCTCTCATGCCGAATTCGTCTGAATAAAACAAAAATCAGTCATGATTTGTCTTTTATGTCACTGCTTTGTTGTTAAAATGGCGTGAAATGCAATCCCTTTCTTCATTTTCACAAAATATTAATAACATTTTCTAAAATAAATGGGGTGGAGAAACAAGAAAAAGTTTTGAGAAAGACAAAAACAATGTTTACCGCCTTGGTTTTATGATGACATCGCTCAAAAGCTCCATGAGGTTATCAAGAATAATTTGACAAATTAATTGTCCTTTAATATAAAGTTAAACCCCCAAAAATTTACGTCTAACGTAGCTCATGTGTAAAGGAAGCAGCCAAAAAAAGTCCAACAAGCACCAGGATTGTCTCTAAAGTTGATTCAGCTGCAAGATCAAAGAGGGCAACCTGGTGTCCAGAAGGGCAGTAAAGAAGCCACTTCTCACCAAGAAAACCACCAGGAAATGTAAATGTTCCACATTTGTATAGCACTTTACTAAGTCATGGACTACAAAGCACTTTACATCCATCATTCACATGCTGATGGCAGTGAGCTACATTGTAGCCACATAAGCAAAGTGACCATACATAGGCACTACTGGACCATCCGACCACCACCAACAGGCGAAGTGTCTTGCCAAGGACACAACAACAAAATGACCCAGCTGACGTGAAGTTCAAACCAGCCATCCTTCCTATGTGGTCCCCAAACATTTTAGCTTCTGACCCACAAAATAACAGTGGCAGAGACTCATGACCCCTACCAGCACTGGAAAAATTATATACGTAGAAACTGATAATAAACTAATTAAACAAGAACATAATGACAACACAAATTTCTACAACTATTATACCATGTGTATTCAACTGTTTGTAATAATTAGGACTAGAGGTGGGAATTGAAAGGTTTTTATCAATATCGATGCCATTATTGATTCTGCTCATCAATCCAATTCCTTAACAATTCCCTTATCAATTCTTGAGTAGTCGTTAAGCGGCAAAAAAAGTTCTACACAGTCTTCTGCATCACAAGCAACCATGGTGTGATTTGAGTGTGTGTGTGGGTTTTTTTTCTTTTAAGTACTAGGATAAATGATGTTATTGCTGTGTAAAATAGGAATTACAGACAGGTCCGATTGTTGATTAAATGTTAAAGCCATACTCAGTAGTCAGGTAAACAAGCTAGGTCTCGCTAGCTAGTTTACAGAAACACGTCTCGGAGCACTCACCCCACCCGTCGGGTAAAAGCGGTACGCTAGCCTTCCCGCGGACATGGGACTCCGTTTTGCGACGATAACAATGTAGAGTCTAACTCCAGCCGTAGAAACGTTCCCCCAGCTTTTCCTCTTTTCACCTCCAAACGGTTTTAGTTTTCTGCTAGCTGAAAAGGTGTTTTTTGGGGGGACTCTGGTATTTTTATCTTAAAATGAAAGCACTGACCACCGGCTAATTTTGTCCTCCTTTCACTTCCGGGATGTTCAGATGGAAAATGTGTCCGGGCGGATTATTGGTGAATCCAAGCAGTGCGGAAATGTGGCAGACAGACAGCTGGATTGTCCAATCCTATCGTGGCTGAAGTTTTTAGAGAACTGCGGGACAACTACTTTATTGATTTCTTTCGGGGTTTTTTAAATCTCCACAATATATTTATGGCTATACTATGTTGGAACATTGTTAAGAGGCTTTAAAAAATGTTAAAAGCTTCATTGTTTACCTGGCTACTGAGTATGCCTTTAAAAGGGCTTGCCATAGTGGAGTCCTGACTTCAACTTTGGGAACCACCTAATGAGCTACTGCCACCAAACAGAGCAATACTATGCTGAAAGTCCAGGGACTGGATTCCTGAGGACAAAAACAGAGCTAAGCATCTTGATGAAAAATATTTTTAATAAGATCTGGGTCTATGACTTGGGAAGTCTTTGAACTTGGTGCCATCACCAACTCCAGTTTTTGAAGACCACCATCTTGTTTATTTTAACTGTTTCTTTGCTCTAACAGGAGGCAAATAATGTATTTGATTCAGGTGTGTTGGTGCAGGAAACATGTAAAACCTGCAGAATGGTTACCCTGCCTTAGATCTCAATCCTATGTAGAACTTGCAGTGGATGAACAAACAAAAACCAACAAATTCTGATAAACTTCAACCATTGATTAAGCAAAAAACTGCTGCCATAAGTTTTGAAACCATCAAGATTTGAAATGGAAGCTGACTGATAAACTGTCAAGATGAACTATCCAGAGGTCTTGGGGAAAAAAAAAAAAATCCAATACTGCAAATTTTGACTCTGCATAAACTTAATGTAATCGTCAATAAAAGCCTTTAAAACCTATGAAATGATTATAAATATACTTCAGTACATCATTGAAACACCTGACAAAAAGAGATGAAGCAAACCAATATATGTGCTCTGCAAAAAACCTTTAAATAATTCTAAAGGTAACACCTGGAGGAGTGCTTACTATCTCTAAAACCAGTCCTATCTACTCTTTAAAACAAGACGATACCCTAAATCTTCCACATAGAAAATATTTTTAGATTACAAGTTGAGTATATTGACTGGAAGCATTCAAACAGAAAATAAAAACACCAACAGAAAGTAGACAATAATAAAAATGCGTTAACTTTGTCATTTGACACAATCAAAAACCAAACACACCATGCAAACATGTCACATTTCACTTACTTCAAGACATGTTACTTAAGAGTGCGTGCTCTGCCAAACAAATGTCAACTGCCTTTTCCTCACCCCTCCAGCTGACAGACACACACACATACACACACGTTCAGTCTCAACTCGTCTACCTCATGCTCTTCCCCCTTCTGTCTCTCCCTGGGAGACTGATGCAGTGGCTGATTGCGTGGGAAGTTCCTCTGTCATCGTTAGCAGGCTTAGACGCACTTGTCAGGGGCCACATTAGGAGTTTCCAATGAACTCCCCTTTGCTTCTGCCAGTCAGGAAGCAGCTCCAAGATGGGTCAGTGGTCCTTTCTGAAGGTCTATCAGGCTAAATTCTCCACTGCAGGGCAGTTGATTTTGGTATGCATTTGATGCAACAAAAAGATGTTTCCTAATACATTCAACAATTAGAGGTCACTTAGCACTAAGCAGCATTTCAGGCAAACATCACCATTCATGCTAAGTCAGGAAAACTGAAGTTTACTTGACAAAATAAGGGCTAAGGACTTTCAACATCTGGAATTTGACTTTTAATTAGTGATGGGATTTATGGCTCTTAGAAGGGAGCTGTTCATTGGGGAGCCGTTCAACTCAAAGAGTTGTTCAAAGTACTGGCTCTTTTATGGGTTTTTGCAATATTTTAAAAGAAAAATGTCATATGGAACTATATTTGGGGACACTCTTTGTTGTGACACCTACATGTGCATCGCTAATTAGCTTCCCCTATAGAACTGATGGGTTCATGCTGCCATTCTCCCTGTTGATGTTTAAAATAAAGAGCCAGTGTCGGCCTCAAACTTCACCGTTAATACAAAAAAATTAGTGGTTCTTTTCAAAGACTCGGTTCTCCTCGTTCAAAGTGAAGAGCCGTTCAAAAGATTCGACTCGTTCATGAACGTCAAATCGCTATTATTAATGGATGCTAGTGTAAAATCCCACACTTGATGTGGGTGCTAAAACATCATAAAGCAAGGAATATCTAGAGCCCTAAGAGCTTCTCAAAAGTATAACACAAATTATCTGAGGTACTTCTGAATGCTCAGAGACAATAAATGAGTTAGAGGGATTTCAGTTTATAAAAACTGGGAGTTATTCTCATGGGTAAGTCAGGTATTCAGAATAATATTGAATTTGTAACATCTGAAACACACTACAAATCAAATACGTCACAACAGCAACCAATCTATTATTGTTCATCATTTAAGTAAGCAACATTGCCTTGTTGTTGGTATATAAGTCTTGATTCCATATCAGTCTGACTGCTGTCAACTCTAGTTAATACATGGACTACTCAACAGTACAGCATACACTTTGAAAAAGATCAGAAACAGCCCTATAAGTAACGCAACATGCACAAACTGAGCCTAATGTACCAGCTGCAAAGCTAAAGGGTACAAATAAGTGTGTTGCCCAATCAGCAATATGACCAGCATATGCAGAGCAGTGATAAACCTCAAAAGAAGCCATGAAGAAAGGGAACAATTTCCCACTGAAGAGATGTTCTATCAAGATCTGATCAAGTACTCCGCAAGCTTGTCAAAACCTCAAATCACACTGTGCACAAGCATCACCGATCTTCAAAGCTCAGCAAGCCATAAATCACTTGGCAACAGATTATTAAAAAGCTATATACTGTACCTTGATATTTCAGATGATATGAAAGTGGATTTTCTAAGGTGGAAAAATGAGACACTTTCATGTAATATCGCAAACACCACACAGTATATGCAGTGTATATTGAGATGAATCTACACTGCATAACATTTCAGAAGGAAATATGCGGGAATGTAAAGGCCACTTGCAAACTCATCACACTGAGCTTATTGTAAGATTTGGCTGCTGGTGGTAGACTGAGCACAGCAGGAAAACAATCGTAGAGAACCAGGCTGTCTTTAGAATTTGTGTTCGGTATGTCTGACACTGTAATACAATTGGGAGAATTCACATGTACATGTACTACAAAATTGTCACTGTTGGGAAAGTCTTAGAGATTGATTTTATTTATGATAGGTGTCTGTATTGGATATAAAAGCTTCTCTAAAATTAATTGTAAAAAAAACTTTGATAACCTTTTTCTATCATTTCATAGTACTACCCTTCTTATACAGTTTAATTTGGCAACTACCTTTCTTATACAGTTTAATTTGGCAACTACCCTTCATATACAGTTTAATTTGGCAACTACCCTTCTTATACAGTTTAATTTGGCAACTACCCTTCCTATACAGTTTAATTTGGCAACTACCCTTCCTATACAGTTTAATTTGGCAACTACCCTTCTTATACAGTTTAATTTGGCAACTACCCTTCCTATACAGTTTAATTTGGCAACTACCCTTCCTATACAGTTTAATTTGGCAACTACCCTTCTTATACAGTTTAATTTGGCAACTACCCTTCCTATACAGTTTAATTTGGCAACTACCCTTCTTATACAGTTTAATTTGGCAACTACCCTTCATATACAGTTTAATTTGGCAACTACCCTTCTTATACAGTTTAATTTGGCAACTACCCTTCCTATACAGTTTAATTTGGCAACTACCCTTCTTATACAGTTTAATTTGGCAACTACCCTTCTTATACAGTTTAATTTGGCAGCTACCCTTCTTATACAGTTTAATTTGGCAACTACCCTTCTTATACAATTGAATTTGGCAACTACATCACCAGAGATCAAAAGAAGAATTGCTAAGGGGAAATCAACAATGACGACAAAGTATTCAAATTAAAGCACATCTCTAAAGTGAACAAAATACAACTCATCCGTACTTTAGTATTTTCTGTGTTCACTTACGGATGTGACAGCTGGACGATAAAGAAAATCGATGCGTTTGAGATATGGTGCAAGAGAAGAATGTTATCAATAGTTTGAACAGCCTGAAGAACAAACAAATTGATTATAGAAGGAATTGAGCCTGATGCGTCATTAGCATCACTAAGCTACGACTGGCTAATTTCGGCCATATTATCAGAAGAGAAAGATCCCTGGAAAAAGACATCATGATGGGCTAGACATATCTATATAAACAAATAATTAATTTATGAGTGTGTGCACACATGTTCATTTTTTAGTTCATTGTTCAAACCAGCAGTCATGTCTTTATTATTTTCACAGTCATTTCAAAAGTGATTCATTCGCTTACATGTATTTATTTTTAATAAAACAGGACTTTATTTCTGCTTCCGTTACCAGTTATTTATTAGAACACTTCAACCTGAGCACACAACACATATTAATGAAAGCAGCCAGCCTTTTCAGCTTTTTCTGCTGCTCCCAGGAGAACAAAATAATAGAAACAAAATGCTGCATTTACTGTAAACATTTCTCCTAACAGACATGGGTTATTTATTATAAAAATAAACCCACTTGTGCATATGTACTTCTGCAGTGTATGTATGACGCACGGTATAATATTTAAAAACGATGAAACAAAGAACCTTGTGTATGCGTGAGCTTCAAATATGGTTTTAGAGAGCACAGCTTCAGCTGAAGAGCCCCCAAATAGGGGGAAGTGTGTGTTTAAAGCCAAAGCAGGGAGCGTCAAGGAGATTAATGTCCTGCTATTGTCTCTGACTCTCATCAGAACACTTTTATCTGCAAAAAATGACAGAGCTTGCACTTTTCATTATGTACGTAAGCTAGTGAGCTACTCTCCAGGCTCCGCTTCATTCCACACTCCCTCGTTCAGGCAGGGAATTTGGTGGGAAATGTGTGTGTTTGATTCATAAACTAACATAAACGTGTGTGTTTATCACTGAGTGAGTGAGATATCCAAGCCTTCATTGTCATGTTTGAGTTCTGAATAAAAATTTGACATAATAATTTATGTTTATGTCTTGCAAACACAAATATGGGGAATATGGATTCCCGTGGAGGGGGTATTGATTGTTTAAAGTGTATTTGAACAATAAGATGGTGCTAAAGTGTGTTCATGTGACTGTTGTTGTTCCTCTAAAGTCCCTCAAAGCTGGAGGCTTGATGTGCATTTGTGTAAAAAACGTTTTTAGCTCTAACAGACAAGGATTGGACCAAATGAAAGCATTACACAGTTACTCGTTTTAGCTACAGAGCTTGAGAGCAGAATTAGCAATAGGCTAATGTAGCTTTCTCTAATGTTGTTTAAACCATAAAATATCAAATTTTACATTGTATTGTGGAAATGCATAAGTTACAAACACAACTTCACAAAGATTGACTCCGAATATGATCACACATATGTTATACCTAATAAGAATCCTATCTTCCTCAACATTTCAGATCAAATTGACAAGCTAATGGCTAACTCAAGCTAACAGCTAATCCAAGCAGGACCAGAATCAAGGTGGATTGCTGCTGTCCTAAAACAACTCCTTTCTCAATCATTTCATAGTAGTTAACATGAAGACACGTTTTTGAATATTTATGCTGTCCTAAATGTAACATTACAAGATAATTCCAACAGATATTTTGCTACGGAAAATGCCTCATAGTATTAGCACTTGCAAAAAACCATAACATTCTCAGCAAAGACAGAAACAGTTACCTAATCAGACTTACTTCTTGTTATTTAAATTCGTTAAGTATCTGTAGTGGGATTGCTTCTGTTTCAGAGTGTTTACCCCACAGGTTTTAGTTTTTACATACTTTTAGTGTAATATGAAAACGTAAATGTGTATAGAATAGCGACCATTGAGTCTATGAATTTTTTAAAGATTAGAGTTGTTTTAAAACACTTTGGTCTTGACTCTACTTGAGCATCAGCTAAAGTTAGCTTGTCTGTTTCCAAACTGAAGTTGCTCAAGAGCCATTTACAACACATAAATCATTACGTTCACAGCATTCTGACAGAAACTCACTTCAAATGATGTTTGAACCTTGGCTTTAACTTCATTAGACTTTAGTAATATAATTAAAGACAGACTAAACTGCTTTCTTGTTCTGTTTGCAGACACAGCATTTAAACTTGGCATCCGATTTATTTTTTGCTAAACAAGTGAGACTGAATGAAGAAGGAACATCAGAGAAAATAATAATAAAAGACAGGCTGAAGTCATTTGAATGTTTTTATGGTTCATAAATTATCTGGTTTAGACCATCAGATGTAGCTGTAGTACCAACTCAAATATCCATGATGTCACACTTCAAAACAAATTAAAATCAGCTAATTAAGAAAAATCAGTAATTAACGTCAGAAAGTGGAAACTTCTGGAACTTGTCAAAATAAGAGCAGCCATTATGAAAAGTCTTCCCTTTAAGTATTCCTAGCATTTTTCTTATCGTCAACAAGTGCTAAAATATAAAGAGTTCACATTTTAAGAAGGCTGCTATTACCAGGTTAGGTCAGCAGGTGGCAGTTTCACTGTTAAAGGTGATTAAAAGTATGGAAATATAAACTATGAAAGGAAATTCACTTTTATCAGATTAGAATCAATGTGATAACCATAAAAATACAGAGTAAATACATTTATTTATATAGTACCTTTTACAGACATAAGTCACAAAGTGCTTCACAAAAAACAGAATTAAAACATGATTAAAATACAAAGAACCAAAATCCTCAAGACAAAATAAAAGACTATTTAAATAAATACAAATAATAAAACAAATTAAAAATACCACTAAAAACACATAATGATCGAAGTACAAATAGAGATGGAGAACATAAAATATTTAATCAAAAGCAGTTTTAAATAATTAGGTCTTTAGCTGCTTTTTAAACAAAGGTTTACCAAATACATATGTTTGTAGCATTTAGAACACGTATAGATGCCAACAAGTCAAAATTAATTTTCCACTTGATTGATGAGTCACATTAACAAATCATAGACGGACAGCTGCACAGTGTTTAATAAAGCAGTGAAAAGCTGCTAACAGATTCCCGGATGCTTTTTTTCCAGGAGCTTCAATTTTTAGAAATAAGAATGTAAGTATCGTAAATATTGCTGCACACAACACTAGAATATTTTTCCCACATTTGCCATCTTTTTTTTAGAAAAATTCCACAAAATGTGAGTTTATTTATTAGATGGGGGAAAATGGACATCATTCTTGAGATGTCAAAATAAGAGCATTCCTCCCTAATAATTTTACTACTTATTTTTTTTTATCTTGATTTTTTATGTTTGTGCCAAATCAAAATAAAAAATTTAATTATTGCAGAAAATATATTTGGATTCTTATTTATCTCCTCAATGTTTTACATACGATGACTTTGCGCTTTTTTCCCACTTTACATTTATTCAAAGTAATAAGGTTACAAACTATTTTAAAGCAGTTTTTGCAACTTAAAAAAAGTCCAACATTACCCCTTTTGTGCACTTCAAAGGCATGTTTTTGTCTTTTTTGGTTTACGGTGCAGACTCGGGAGTCTTTTGTGACTGATACCGAGGCAATAAGAGGAATCTGTATGTGCATCGGTGTTAGTCGAAAATGAGATCAAGAAGCTACACCGGGATGGGAACAAAGCAAGGCACTGAGCGGTAGTCAGCCTTAACATCCACTTGATCAAAGGTTGGAGATTTAATAGCAAAAAAAAAACTTTGATGCCGTTACCACAGCCGAGCAACTAATCAATCACTTTGACAGTGATCATCGGGCTTCATTTTTAAGGCCTGCGAACTTTCCTCAGATGTGCCAAATGGATTTTTTCCCCTCTTTACAATAAGAAGTTGAAATTGTCTTAAGCAGAAAATGGAGTTAGACTCACCACATTGCTCATCTCAGATAGTATCTTTGCTACAGTATGCCCCTCCCCCCTTTGAGCCTTCTACCTGCAATGGAATGCATCACTTTCCCACAGAGGCTGGCATTTCAGTTAATGTCGGGTCCAGGCCGGTAATAGATTCATTTAAGTAATTATTTAGAGACGGAGAGTGAAGTGGAAAGGGGGAGGGAGGGACGGGACAAGAAAGACAAAGTGGCTGGCAGACGAGGAGGAGCGGTGTGCAGCCATCGATTATTAAATTTTGCTTCGAAATCCTTCAGGAACGCAACAGATAGCTATCAGTATCCCAAATGAGAAAATGGGTAAGACAGAATGACATTACGTGAAAACTTATTGACCATCCACTGTGTGAAAAATGTAATGTGTCGCAGAGAGAGTGCAGCTGTGCATATCACACACATTAGGAGTCTGGATACTGACACGCAAACAGCACCAACAGCGCCATTAGGACCGTTCTGAATACTAGCAACCATAACAGGTACGGAGGCCCAGACTTGATTAGATTTGATACTGACAGTGCATATGTCTTCCTCCAGCCGGGCACCGACTGCACAGAGTGTAGAAATTGATTTGGTTTGGGGGGGGGGGGCAGTAAATTCTGTTGTTATCGACAGTAGGTGAGTCTGGATGGGAGGCAAATGTGGACACTTAAGTTTTATAGTAGCAAACATTTAACGACTACACTGTAAAACCAAAAAAAGAAAAGGGTTTTATTTGGTATTAACCAAGATTTAGAAAAAACTTAAAAATTAAAGGATCTGGTTTCACTTTTTATCCATATTTTATAGATTTACACAAAATAATCACATGTATAGAACAATGACCATCCAACAATTCTCTAAGTAGCTGCTAGAGAGATGCTCCCACAACTATGGTGTCTTACTTTGCCAGTAAATGCTCCAATTACCCTCTATAGCAGGCATCAACAAATGGGGAACTGTGGTCTGGGTCTGGACACAGATCCAGTTCTGTCTGGACCTCACAGCAAATCCAAGACTCAGTCCTCGGGTGGGGCATGTCCAGGGAGACTCACCAGCGCTACAGAGGAGTTACCGTGGGCTCGTGATACACTCGGCATCTGGTGGACGCCCTTCGTCTGAGTGGGATCGCATCATGCGTGGTTCGGAACTCTGTCCAGGGGGAGGGGACGTGGTCAGGTCCCGAGCAAACCTTCCCAACCATGCCCTCTCCCCCAGACTAAGGACTGTGTTCTGTGTGCTTGAATTGACTAACTACGCCTGCGCTATAGCTATATTGAGCCTAGTGTTCCTGGTAGCTTCAACCTGTAGTTCTGAGGTAGAGACCAGATTAAAGTGTGCACCATGGTCCTCCATGTTGGGGGTTGTGCTCTGGTTTAACAACCCCTTCACATAAACTTTAATATGTCACAGAAACCTTGATCCTAATGGAGCCTGAGCATCCCTATACCCCCAGGAGTCTGCAGGAATGTGCCAAGTCTAGAAAAATGTGTATGTCTACCATCAACAGAGCATTTAAAGAAATTTTTTTAAAAGAAAGTCTTTATACTTCTCTTGTATTTCTTGGTATATTTTTAGCATTAAAACCTTTTTGTAAGTAAATTGTCTTTGTTTTGCACCCTTCACAGGAAACCCCCCCCCCCCCCCCCCCC
>SSNR01000057.1:202803-233240 GCA_006937965.1 Callopanchax toddi | reverse complement strand
AACAATCAGACATTCAGTCTTTTCAGGGTTTAACTGAAGGAAGTTCTTTTCTAACCAGTTAGTAATAGCTGACAGACACTCCAGTAGTTCAGACAGTTTGTAGAACTCTGAGTCCTTGAAGGAGCAGTACAGCTGAATGTCATCTGCATAAAGGTGGTAGGAGACATTGTGACATCTACTAATGATCTGTCCAAGAGGATGGAGATATAGTAAAAACAGGAGTGGACCCAGAACAGAGCCTTGGGGTACCCCACAGAACAGATCTGTAGTATCTGACATGATGTTGTTTATATGGACACTGAAACTTCTGTTTGAGAGGTACGATCTGAACCAGTCTAAAACTGTTCCAGAGATCCCCACCAGGTCACGGAGTATGTTCACTAAGGTGCTGTGATCAACAGTGTCAAAAGCTGCAGAAAGGTCCAACAGAACTAAGACTGTAAACTCCCCGGAGTCTGCTGCCATCATGATGTCACTGGATACTTTGAGTAAAGCTGTTTCTGTTGAATGTTTTTTACGGAAACCAGATTGGAATTTATCAAAAATGTTGTGTTGTTCCAGAAAAGAGACCAGCTGATCAGCCACAACTCTTTCTAAGAGTTTAGAGATATAGCTCAGTTTGGAAATGGGCCTGTAGTTATTTGGCTGAGAGGAGTCCAGACTGGGTTTTTTAAGGATGGGTTCAATAACAGCGTGTTTAAAGATGGAGGGGACGGAGCCGGTTTGGAGGGATAGATTGATAAAATCAACAATGCATGGGCCAACTAGGTCAAAAGCTTTAAGAAGCAAAGAGGTTGGGAGAATATCAACTGGGCTTGAAGTTGGCTTCATGTTTTTAAGAATGAGACAGATGTTTTGAAAATGAACAGGTGTGAAGAAGGACCAGGTATGGGAAGGAGGAGGGTGGATGGGAGAACAGGGAGCAGATGGGGTTGAGAAACCTGACCTGATGTTTCTAATTTTGTTGTCAAAGAATGAAAGGAAGTTGTTACAATCAGACCTTGAGAACACAGGGATTTGGGGCGTTTTAGGTGAAACTATCTGATTGATCGTGTCAAACAGAACTTTGGAGTTTTTATTTGAGGAAATTAGTTGAGAGAAGTAAACAGCTCTGGAGTTTTTAACCATTTCATTTAAAGATGTTATCAATTCCTTAAGGTACAGTCGGTGAATTTCCATTTTTGTTGATTTCCAAAGCCTCTCAGCTTTACGGCATGTCCTTCTGAGATTATAAATATGTTCGTTCATCCAGGGACTGTTCCTTCTATGAGATACCACTGTTTGTTTAACTGGAGCTACTTTATCTAAGATAGTAGAACACTGCTGATTAAATGACTGGATGAAGGACATTGCATCTTCACCATGAACTAAGTTTCTATCAAACATTGCAGAAAAACCATCAGCTGCTGACTGATTAATGATGCGTCTTTCTGAACTCAGTTTTTGAGGGACAGGATCAACGTTAGACTGAATCTTAAAGAAAACACAGCTGTGGTCACTCACATGAACCTCCTCAACATGTAACTGATTGATGTTTAGACCCAGAGAGAAGACTAGATCCAAAGTGTGACCCATATTATGGGTTGGTCCTGATACATGCTGTACAAAGTTAAAAGAATCAGTGATGGATAAGAAATCAGCTGCTGTGTTACACTCAGGGTTATCAATGTGAAAGTTAAAGTCACCCAGAATTAAAACCTTTTCCAGCTTAATCATGGATGATAAGAAATCTGAAAATTCAGAGAGAAAAGGGCCACTTGTTCCAGGAGGTCGGTAAATTAAAACACAGTAAAATACTTCTTGTAACCCTACTTTGATGATCTGACATTCAAAAGTAGTGAAACAGCCACTGTTGATTAGACTACAGGCATGTTTGTCCTTAAAGACCACAGCGAGACCTCCACCACGGCGTGAGGGGCGTGGTGTGGTAAACACAGAGCAACCTGGAGGACAGATTTCATTAGAATGGACAAAGTTACCATCTTGTTCCCATGTTTCAACTAGAAAAAAGAAGTCTAGGCCCTGCTGGGTGAACAGGTCATTTAAGATAAAGGATTTGTTAGAAATGGATCTGGCATTTAACAGGGCACACTGAACTGAAGGATGCAGGTCATTTTTCTTCTTTGTTACTTGGAGATGGATGGGTCGTAAACACCTGTTGAGTTTCCGGGCTCTCTGATCAGAGTGATTAGGGCAGCGGGTTGATAAATGGACTGGAATAGGAAAATGTTCTGGTTTGAGAGCCGAGGAGGAAACTGTGGGGACAGAGACTCTGGGAAGAGACATAGATGATGGTTGAATATGTGGTGGACTGTAGGGGGCAACGGCGTTTGGAGTGGTGGTGAGACCGAAGGCTGCAGAAGGTGTAGATGACTCGGATGTAAACAGTCATGTCTGTGTAGAGGAGTCCACCATAGATATACATCTATAGGACTGCACAGCGTACCTGATGTTAGCGGTCAGCATGCGTGAGCCAAGTCGGTTTGGGTGAACACCATCTCGCCTAAAAAAGGAAAAACGCTTCCAAAACAGATTAAAGTTGTCGATATAGCCAATATTGAGGGACCTGCAGGCAGACTGAAGCCAGGTGTGGAGAGAGAGGAGACGGCTGAAACTTTCATCTCCACGAGAAACTGTGGGAATCGGGCCGGAGATGAAGACAGACATTCCACTGCTCTTCTGGATCTCCAGCAGCTGGTAAAAATGCTGTAATGTGACAACAGACTGCCGACGGGAGACATCGTTGGATCCAACATGAATGATCACTCTTCTGACTGAAGTCGGGACGGAGCACAGCAGACTTGGAAGTTTCTCCAGAATATCTTGAACGGTGGCCGATGGAAAACACTTTGTGATGACGTTGAAGAAGCGGACGTTCCTGATGATTGAGTCACCAACCAGCAGAGTGGTTGGGGAGAACAGTGGACGAGGCGAAGAGGGTTCTGGGTTTGAGATCCTGCGGGGCCGAGGAACTGGAGGGCTGGAGCTGGAGGGGCCCTGCTCCTGAGCCAGGGTAGGAGGTCCAGCGGAGTGTCGACGCACAGCTTCCTTCAGTGTTTTGCGTCGGGCAGTAGAAGTTGAGGTCCGGGGGTGGAGAGACTGTGGAGGCTGCTTCTTACGAACTACAGGCTCCAGACACACGGCTGCTGCTCCACCTGCTGCTCCTCTGTCCTCCTCACCTCCCTCCACAGGCTGTGGTGATTGAATGGAAGGAAGGGGCTCAGAGATTGCAGCTGATTCTTCCTCAGCCAGTGCAGAGAAGCGGTTAGACAGGTTGAAGTCAGGTGGGGTGCTGGAAACAACAGGAGGGGACCTCTTTCGGCCACGTACCACAACCTCTGACCAAGATGAAGTCGGGTCTGGAGTGGGGCTGGATGTTGGCCGTGATAAGGGGTCCCAGGCAATAGTGTCCTGGAGCAGAGTGTCTCTGGAAGTCTGTTCCTCATGTTGATTAATAATCACTTTGGACAGTTTAGGGAAACGACTGGTGAGATCTGACAGCAGAAATTCTCTCCTTTCTAATTCATTTGACAGACGTCGAACATCTTCCTTAAGGTCAGCGATCTTTCTATGTGCTTTAAGGAGCATAGATTCATCATTGTGAGGAAGAAGAAGTGGTAGCAGCGACATGCAGATACCTTCAAGGCTACAGCTGCAGCGGAGCGTTCTCTGCCGGATCGGAGTTTAGTCTGTTAAAAGTCCTTTAAAGATCCAAAAAGTCCCAAAAAATAATATAATCCAGTGTAATCCAACATCAGTGACAAAGGGCTGAGTTTTCCCCAAGAAATTAAGCCACAAAAGCCACAAAATTAGACCACAATAGAGAGCTGGAAAGGACACGTCTGCTCTCACTGCTCTCACTCTTATCTCCTCAAGGGTGTCTACTAGGTTTGCAGCCCCCTACTCCTCATGTTAGACTCTCTAAACACTACCAGCATGAATTGTAGGTGAAGTGTCTTGCCCAAGCACTAGAGCGGAGTTCGAACCGGCAAGCATCAGGTTGTTTGATGAACGCTCTACTGTGCTACCGACACCTTGTTGTTACCCCCTTCTAAACGTTTTCACATTCACTGAGCATGGTTCATAAAGAGATGACTCCGGAGGTGACCTTGAACTCAATGGAGGGATTTTCTATCTTCTCTGGTTTGGGAACACCTTGGGATCCTTCAGGAGGAGCTGGAGGATGTACAGCGGGAGTCACAAGAGAGACAGGAAGACGTAACTTCTCATTTTTTAAAAAGTGTATTAAAAAGAATATCTGACTTCAGAAAAATGCATAGAAACACATCAGTCTTTTCAGAACTGAGACACTCCGTCAGAGAGAAGTACGTCTTGACCTGCGATCAGAACATAAATATTTGTAATCTGCTTTCCATGGTGAAGATGTGTCCTCAAATCTTATTTCCCATCGCAGAGAGAGTTGAGGGATGTCCTGGTTTCCCTCCTGAATCTGGCAACGCTGCGACCCAAACATTGGAGAAGCAATAGAAAATCGATGGATGACGACCTGGATGGATCACTAAGTTAAAAGACAAGTTCTCACAGAGTTAAAGTTGTTGTGAGAACTTTTACAAAACCATAAAGTTGTTTTTGTATGAACTATTGGTAAACATGGGAGTAGCTCACTTGCTAGATGAGCCAAAGACAGAGAGTCAACATTAAAGATCCGTCATCTACTGATGTTACTTGTTGCGGCTTGTTATCATTTAACAACGATCCTTTAGCTCAAAGTGTATCTGAACCGTCTCTCTCTGCTGCACAGCTGATGACTACTGATACATCAAACGCCGTATGTGCACCGCAGTAAAAGATGCTCTGCAGACAGACAGCTTCAGCTCAGCTTGTATGTTTAGTTTATCACTCCTGATGTGTGTTTAATGCTGCATGGCGCCATGCACTGATACTATTGATTGTTGCTGTTGTGCACAAAGGTTGAGGTTCCACAACACTTGCTTTATTGCTGCCTTTGGAAACAAAACTGGATTATTGTATTGCCGATTAGAAAAGAGAATTACATGTTTGCAAATGCAAAATTCATGGCAAACATTGTGACTCAAATGAATAGGGGAGGCATAGGTGTATTAACAAGGGCTGGATTCCATTTAGAACTTCAGCTTGTTGGGAGTTTTACACAAAAGACAGCATGTATAGCTGCAGAAGTGGAATGTAGCCCAAGTTAGGTTTGCCGTGACAAAGCCCTATACTGAATTTACCCATTCTCAAAGTATCTTCATGGTGTGTAGCCTATATGAAAAAGAACAAAGATACTAGTTTCACTTTTTTTCCCTAAAAATCTTGGAACGGCAAAACTCTATGTTCCAAATGATGAAAGGCAATCAAAGACAGTTGTAACAGTTCAAGATGGCCGCCACAGTCAGCCATGGACAGGATAATGGATACAACTCAGACAAATTTGCAGATATTGAGTAAAGATTTGGCGTCATATTAATAAAGAGTTATCCCCATCATATTCTGAGTGCTAACTGCTCGCACACTGTTGCTTAAAAACTTGTCAACCTTATTTGTCCATTAGGAACGTCTCTCATTAACTACTGAATACATTTTAATGAGAATGTCAGAAAGTAATCATTGGAAATGCATCTATAACTGGTTAACTTTCAATGACAACCATCAACACAAACTAGATATAATGTGACATAGAGGTTTAAGCCTAAAGGAACAATAATTCCCTCTGTGGCCAGCTGTAGTTTACGATATTGGTTTAAAAAAACATTTAAAATGAATATGACATTTTCTCTACTAAAAAACAACCTCATATAATATTTTATAGAAGTTGACACATAGCTAGGATGGGATGTGAAACCAGGTTTCCTGCATGAATGGCGACCTCTCATCCCATAAACCAGGGTTATTAAATTCTGGTCCTCGAGGGCCACTACCTGCATGTTTTTTATGTTTCCATGCACCAACGCACCTGGTTTCAATCAATGGGTGATTAACAGGCTTTTGAAGAAATTGAGGACATGCTGAAGAGCTGATTCAATCATTGAATCGGGTGTGTTGGTGCACGGAAACACAGAAAACATGAAGGTAGTTGCCCTCGAGGACCGGAATTAAATAATCCTGCCATATGTTGGCTTCACATAACGTCACAACAATGGTGTCGTAGATACTATGCTACTATGCTAGATACTATGGAGTCAACCTGATTCAAGATGGCTGCCACAGCTATGTTATTAGCATATACAAAAATGTCAATAATTCTGACAATTTTACAGATATCCAGCAAAATGTTGATTATAGTGCATAATGGGTTTTTTATATTTGACTACAAGCACTACAACTTCATCATATCTCCATTTGAGTCATGATTCTGGTGTTTTATAAACTCACATCTACAACCTATATGTCACTGATAACGGACCTTGGCAAACACACATAAGGCTATAACTCTGTTAATATTACAGATATTGAGCTAACATTAGGTGTGCTTGTTGCCAAGAAAAAACACAACACATGATCCAAATTTTTAAAAGACTGGATGATCATCAACACAAAATAATCACATTTTCAGACAAAAAAGGTGGAAGTTATGAATTCTGTCAAGGAATGCTAGGTCCTTTAGTTTATATTGTTTTTGCATGTAAAAACTTTAGTTTAAACTTGATGCTTTTTATGTAACTGCATCTATCACATATTTTTAATCTTTTGATTGAGTCTTAAATATGTATTATTGGAGTTTATTACATATTATAGGCTTTGCTTTTCATTTAGAAAGTATTCAAGGTCCTCTTTTTGTATCCATAGAAAGAATAAAGCAATGAGACTCAAAGAAACCAGACAAATCAATGAAAAAACATTAAAAAGTTTCAACATTTATTATCTAAACAGAATTTGCTAAAGAAGTAGAGGCTCTATAAAGGTATTGAGAAAAATAATTACTTTTTTTTAATTTAACCAAGAATCTTTTTAAGTTTTTTTGGTAAAAGTTGAGTGGATTTCATTGGGCGTAGCTAGAGACCACGTTTTAGGGTAATATACATGTTTGGATATCTTTAAATATTGAGTGTTGATATTTATTTGTCTTGTTGCATCTTTAGCTTGATCTTTTACTCAATGTACACTTCAAACTGTCAAAGTCTGAGCATCTTTTTCATATACTGTATTGAATCGGCTAATGGGCGGCCATCATTACGGCCCTCGGCCTTGATCGACCAAAGACTTGTTTAATGTGTTTTGAGCAGGAAAACAGTCCCATGCAGAGCAGTAATGTCAGTAAATGAAAATAGGAGAATTGATTAAATAGACAAGCTTTACACGGGCACATATTTCACGGCTTCCCGGTTGGGCAGCCTCCGAAGAGCCATTGAACCCTGAAATGGGATTTCTCCACAGAACATTTCAGATACTCGTTCGACAGCGTTCACGCGCCGGAGTTACATCAATCGCTAAATGCAGGAACGCTTTCAAATAAAATGCAAATCAAGGCGAGAGAACCTCTTCGGCTGTGTTCAGAGCTGCGTCGCAAATTCATATTTCTGCTGCCGTTTTTGTTGTGAGGGGAATTCATCACGTCTCGTTTCTTTTGGACAGTACAAACTGTACATTCGTGCCTGTGTAATGGCCTCCTGAAATATTTGCTTGGCAATCTATAAAGTAGCAGATGCAGCACTTTTCTTTTCTGCACCGCGCATGTGGCTCGCCTCATTGAACACTAGTATCAGTTTGCTCTATCAAAGGCAATCGGGACATCACGAGTGACTCTAATTCTCAAAGCAAATTGGAAACACTTGGAGATGTAAGGCCGGCGTCACGTTAATTATTATCCCAACACCCCCTCTAAAGACAAAGAGCATGTTTTACTTCTGCAACCATGATAAAAACACAGAAAAGTGGCCAAAGAAAGAATCAGAATGTTAGGGTGAGGGAGGTTTTTGGATCACTGTCCTTATTGAGATACCAGGAGATTCATTTCTGACCATAGGGACTTCCATTTAAGGAAAACCATTATGGGAAATACTTATGAGACTGAAGTTGAAAGAAGCTGAAAAAAATGTAATAAAATCTAATTATGTGTTAAGTATGTAGGAACAGGATGTAAAACAAGGCCCTAAATATAACTATTAAAAGTTTTTTGGGATTAAAACTAGTTATAACTGTCGAGAAATGTAATTTTTACCCAAACCAATTACCTCAGTTCCTGCAGGAATTGTTTTAAATTTTGAATTTGAGTCACACAAATCAAGGGTTGAATCAATGTGAAAAAGAAAACCTTTTCACATATTTGTTTTGGTTTATTGTATAGATTGTATTTTGGATTATTATCAGTTTATGTGTAATAAACTGGTATTTAGTCAGGTGCAGGTGGATGGAAACCACAGCATAGTAGAACGGGTTCTTGCTCCAGTCTTTAGCTGTAGTTCCAATGCAAAATAAAAGAAAGTTGAATGACATAAAAACCGTCTTCCAAATGCAGCCAGACCCTATAAACAAACTCATCTTCATGACAAATAGCCAGAAATTGCAGGAATAAAAATTCATTTTTTCAACTTTTCTATCACATATTACCAAACTTATATTTCTTATTAGTTACTAATTCTTCATCTATTTTGAATTTGGCTGACTGCTGACAACACCTGACATCTTAGTTAATTCAGTTCAAGGTACTTATTGGGGAAAAAAACATGACTGATTTTTTTTGAAGCAACACTTTTAAAGTTTTTCTTCAAATTCTTTCACCAATTGATGGAGACTCAGCTGGTGTTGTCACCAGTCAAATGGCTACATTACCACATTTACTTTAATTTGGAACCTTTTCTTGCTAGGGGGCCATTTTTTCCCCTTCCTAAGGTCCTCCGAGGGCCACATTCAGAATGTAACCTAGTAGATTTCTGGGAACTGTGTTACTGCAGTGGTTCGGTTCTGGACCACACGGCACTGCACCTCTGGGACATGCGCCTGCTGGACCAGAAACCCCTTGTGGCACCTGGGACACGCCCCCTTCCCATGGACCAAAGAGCTCTTGATGCATCCCGGACCACGTAGCAGGCCACAAAGGCTGTGTGTGTTCATGAGTTGTGTACTTCATACCGGGACTTTACATTCCGGTGCCTAAGCCAGCCCAAATTTGTATGGCTGCAGATTGTATGGCTGGTCTCCCCGTCTCATCTTTCGTTGACTCTCAATTGCTGTTGTGTTCGCCAACTCCAATCCAAGCTCAAATATATGAATTTGATTACAGGTGTTGTATTGTTGCCCTCTGGCTTTATTTATATGACATTACATGGCGGGCCTGATAAAAGCGGGCCGTATCTGGCCCAGAGTCCGGAAGCTTCCCACCCCTGCTTTAATTCATACCTTGAAAATAATCTGTGTCTTAATTAAATAACATTATAGGCGGCCCTCTTGTTCCTTTTATGGCTATTCTCACAAACTCGTCAGCCAATTTTGGGTTTTGAACCACGGTTAATTTTTCTGCAACTGCTAGGCATTTTAGAGGCTTTCTTTTTGGGCTCTCGACCCCTTAACATCACACACTGACATCACTTTTTTCGGCTGCTTTAAAGTCATTTGCCATTTCTGCCGCATTTATCACCATGAGCCTAAAGTTTGCATCATAACTTCTGCTGAGTTGCTGGGTCACTTTGCCCATCTATTGAACTGCGTCATTACCGTACACCTTGCTGTATGTGTGCAGCGAGTGTGAGTGTCAGCTGGCTTGATGACAGCATCTAGTCAACTGTTTCAACTCTGAGTCATCACACTCATAAGCACGGGAAAGTCTAGGCCTCGGATATGAGACAAACTCATGTTTTCAGATGTGTTTACAGGAAAAAAATACCAATACTGTAAATTGTTAACAATTTGGACCTAAATTTGTGGGTGTGCTGGTCCAAAGCTGAAATTTTGGATAGGAAATGGGACAAAAAAAACCCTCATACTGGGAAAATTCGGTTCAGACTGCTCTCTTCATTTCTCAGTTGTACGGAGAATCTTTTTAAATCTCATCTTTGTTTGTGATGTTTATGTCAAAGAGAATCTTAAATGCTTTTCGGTGTCTGCATATCAAAGATAAAGAACACGTATAGGCCCCCACCTCCTGTGAAGTTATACCTGCTAGGATGCAAAGAAGGTAAAGGATGCTCTGCAGCTTCTTTGTAATGCATAATACAGTACACAATGTGATCTGTCACATCGATCTGCCGGCTATTTTTATCACCTTTTGATCAGAGTGGCTTAGTTCTTAAAAACGAGCACACGCAGGAGAATTTTGGCAAGAATGACACGGCTGTAAAAGGCGGCTCGGGATGAAAGGAATTTCTGAATACTCGAGAAAAGATCTAAATGAAAGAAGAAATGTTCAAGCAGGTTCGTTAATGACGCGTCCTTTTTGATGTTTTCAACAAGAATAGGCGTCTTGGCGTTTTCCAGGACTGCCCTACATAGCGGGTGATCACCTATGAGTTGGATATAGACAGAATCCCAAAGGATAGACCCAGAAAGGACTGTATATTTCAGGTGAAAAAAATCAAGTTGTATAACACAATCAAATATTTGTGTCTCAGGCCTCCCATCATGTGTCGGCTTCTCTATGTGCACCTGTGGCCCATTTAGGTTCGGGACACGGCTCAAAAATCTCCTCCTCATCAGACAGAAGTAATTAGGAATTGTTTGCACAGGCGGAAAGCAATTGTTTGCCCAGATGGAGGGCTCATACCTCCCAAAGTGTTACCTGCTCAGCGTCGCACGGCATGTTTAGGAATTCCATCGCAAATTAAATCTCAATTTAGGCCGGCGATCTCTCATTCCGCCGACCCATCTTATCTCCCGTTCCCACTTAAGAAGTTGCCTCAGAACTGTGATAACAAGCGGATGGGGGGATGCAGCGATCCTGCTCCTGACAGATTAATTCATAGTTGGGAAAGGAGGGTAAAGTGTTGGCTAGGCATGTTCTAATGTCTGCGATAACGGTAGAGAGAAAGATGGAAACGTGCCACAGGCAATGACTCGTAAGCAGACTTGTTGGATGTGCTGAATAAAAGAAAAGCTAAACTTCTTACAAATGTAGCAGTGCTGAATATCAGAAAGAGATGCCTGATTATTTATAAATGGAGTGGAATAAGCTGCTTGCAGTTCAAAATAAAGAACAGTGATTTATGGGAAATACTTCCATCCATTGAAGTGGGATTCTATGGAAACTTTATACAATACTGACATTCTACCTGTTGAAAATCACTCTTTGAACAATTTCAGTTTAGAGAAACATTAGTTCTGATTGGATTGACAAGCGAACGGCTACATCAAAGTGGATGGATATCATGTTAAAATAATAAATCTGGAAAAATATATGTAAAAAATAAATTTTTACATCATAATTTTTCTGGCAGGCACATCATTTTTGCACAGGAAGTGACCCAGACTGTACGGGAAGTGCTACAGCTAGCTTTAGCTGTTCTTATTAGCCTTTTGTGATTGGCTAATATCTATAAATTTCTAATAAAAATGATCATGTAATGTGACACTAACAGCAATGAAAAAGTTATGTAATTCTGCTTGCTTAAACCGCTAAATAATCTTTAAATTTTGAGTTATATTAAGGTGGCAACACTATGGCCTTACCATTACTTCATGAATACTGTCAACTAATGTCTATTGTTATCAAATGAATTGTTTCAAAGAGCTGTAAAACAAGTCAAATGCAAAAGTTTCATAGTGTTTTTTTGAATCTGATATTCATAAAACTGTCTTTCACCACGCCTTTTCACCTTACATGATCATTCTGGATTTTATAGCTTTTTGAACACCTTGACCCGGACCTTGACTGACGAGCTAATGGCTAGAAGAAGGTGTACTGCTGCCATTTTAAAACCATGACATTTTTAGTATTATTAAAAAATTTTACGTTCCAACCATTGAGAGTTATTGCAGACTATAAAAATGATATACGTTTTAACATTTATTACAGTTAATTTATTTAACTTTTTAAAAATGTTTGCTCTTTAACTTTGTAAGAAATATGTTGCTTAATTTCTAAATTTTTCAAAATAGCTTTTAAAGTTTTACAAAAGACGCCAAATGGCTTATCTCAAAGTTTAGTAAATTATCGCAACTGCAACCAGATCCCATTGCCTGGGTGGGGACAGTCCTCGGTGCTGGACTGCTCATGTGATACCAGAACTGGTCAACATCGAGGAGCAACTGAATGAAAACACTGATACGCACAGGCTGGCCGAGCCGGCGGACTGACTGCATGAGGGGACCCCTCAACCAGCGAATCTTCTGGTCTAAGACGAATCTACAGATCTTGATCAGCTGGCTCACGTTTGTGAGAACCACTCCCCGTTTGGTCTGTATGGGGCCTGTGTGGCAACACCTGAGGTCGATAAGACCCGGATGGCTGCCTCAGCCATCTCGGGTACACTGTTTGATTCTGTTCTTCCATGCTCAAACAGATGCTATGGGTGATGCGGGGGTGAGAAGAACACCCCATCGACGCGAGACAATAAACGATGCAAAATGAGCTTATTTTCTAGGGTGCTGTGAGGGATTCCCAGGAAGTCACTCGGACAAGCACCACAAGGCCCCCTTTCCAGGACGTCATCTGGAGGGTCATTTTCTGACTGTGGTGGCACCGAGGACACTCTGCCAATAACGTGTCCTTTAAAAAACTATTTTTATAAAATGTTGATGTGTCATTTTAAACCCCCACAGTGGACAAGCAATCAAATAGTCACTTATAAAATAACAATGACATAAACTGCTGCTTCTTTTCTGGGATATTAGCAACACTCAAGCTAGCTGTTAGCTTGAACAAGTCTCTTTCTCTAAATTAATTTAAAAATAAATTTTTTTGTGAAGGTGTCTGATCATGGTAGAATACTTTCAAGGTTAAAAATAAATCAAATCAGATAATGAAACAGCACTATATATCCACAAGCTATCTGATATGCAACTTGCTTTTAAAAAAAATAAAACTAAAAATTACCTGTCATGGTTAATCCTCATCAGTCAGTGAAAACAGCTCATGTCTGTTGGCCTTCTGTATCTGCTCAACAGCTTTGCCAAGTCTGACAGGGCAGCCCTAATAATGTCACACTGATGAGTTATCTCACTTGAAGGCTCCAAATGTATTAAACACAGAACACATGTGACAAACTTGTGGCTGTAGCTCAACAGAGACATAAATAAATTATATCAAAGGTGATCAATGATTCATTCAACCTTTTAATAATAAAATGTAAAACGGCATTTTCTTTATGTATGATATTATAAAGAAAAGTTAAGAATAGTTTGACAATTGATAATTTTTTTCAATTCTTCTATCATGGTTTGAGTCGGGATCTTCATACCAGATTTCTAAATTTTCTTAATCAGAATTTTGATAAATTGTCATTGTATTAAATATAGGTTGTGGTGCCTGAAAAAAATGATATGAATGGCATTCCAAAGATTAACTAGAAAAGATGCATTTGTTGCACAAATGCAAAGTTGGAATGCTGAAAGCTGAATGAGACAGCTGAAATTGTCCAAAACCAGCTGAAAGAAGCTCAAATGAGTGCAAATTTAGCTAAACTTTAAATATTTGCTGAAAATTTAATTTTGTTGAAGTTTAATGTAGCTTAAAGTTGCTAACCTTGAACAAATTTGTTGAAAATACCTGAATTTTTGAAATTTAGGTGTAGAAATTTGGATAAAAAGTGCAAATTAGATGAAAAGACTGCTGAAACACTCAAATGGTTAGCAAAAGTAGAAAATAGCAAAAGGCAAAAACTTGCAAAAAAGTTTACACTAGCAGAAAAGGTAAAAATATAGTAGAATAAATATTATAAGATTAGCTAAACAGTACAGTGTAAGAAAGACTTTAAGGTCAAGCAGAATGGTATGATATTAGTTAAAATATAAGGAGGTTGAAAGTAGTTTAATTTGAGTTGAAAGCCTTAAAATATCTTAATTTTGTATTGTACTTCTTTGAATTAGCTGAAATATGTTGAATTTAGCTTAAAGAAATTGTTAAAACCTCTAAAAATATCTAAAAAGCTGAACTTAAGCGAGGCTAAAGAGTTTAAAGACAGTTTAATGAATGTAGGTCAAACACAGAAAGACATTAAGGAGTCAGAAAATCAAGGAGTTCTGTTGAAAGAGGGCAAAAATCTCAACGTTTTGATATATGACTTGTCTAAATCGGACAAACGGTGTGAGCGTAGGGACATTTTGTTCAAAAAGGTGCTCACATGCAGTAAAAGTGTGACCAGCTGATGAAAGTTACAGGTTTAAGAAGAAGAAAGTATTTTAATTTGAGTTCAAGCGCTTAAAATATCTTAATTTTTTATTTTAACAGTTTAAAATAGCTAAAAAGGTTAAATTTAGCTGAAACAAAAGTTTAAAACCTCTGAAAAAATCTAAAAACCTGAACTAAAGCTCAGCTGAAGTGTATAAAGACATTTTAAGGGTCAAACACAGATAGAGCTGAAGGATCATAAAATCAGGGACTTCTGCTGAAAGAGAAGATGATTCTTTAAAAACCATAATACCTATGGCCTTAAGTAGCATATCTGCTGAAAAAGGAAAAAAATCCCAACATTTTGATGTATAACTTGTCTAAATAGGACAGACGGTGTGAGAGTAGGAACATTTTGTTCAGAAAGGTGCTCAAATGCAGTCCAAATCCATTACAGACTGAGAGAAGCATAAACCAATCAGCCTGGCCAATCAGAAAGCACCAATTTAGCTGAGTCATGCTTAGGTGACATTCAATTCAAGCATGTCTACCTGACCCCACTGTGTTTCAAATGCATGTACCACTGTCCGAACAACTAGCTGCTATTCAAAAATGACAAAACATAAATAAAAAATTTAAACTTTGTGGGTGACAGGACACTTTCGAGGTGTTCTGTCTAAATTTCTGTGCGTCTACGTTAAAATTTGAGGGAGATATGACGATGGAAAAACAGGGTTCAGTGAAAGTTCAAAGACAGACAGATGAGGTCGATTAACATGAGAAATCGGCCCAAAAAGGGAGGATTTCTTCTTGCCTTGAGGTGATTTATGAACGAGCCATACTACCTATGGCCCAAACAACCAGATATTCTGAAACTAGACAAAAATCCCAACATTTTAATGTATAATTTGTTGATGTTCTTCAAACTGAGTGACTGTAGTGACCATTTGAAAGAAAATGTTTCTCCTAATCCAAAATGTGCTGAGAGTTAGAGGGCGGTGATGACATCACTAGAGTGGGAGACAGGTTTGAGATTCACGATTCACTCCCGAACAAAGTTGTCCTGCTCCCACAGTTTTCACAGCACATGTATAAATTATACATCTCTGATTAGGGATTTTTGTTAGCTTTCAGAAAGTGTAACTCTCATGTCTGTGTGACTTACGGTTCTCTCACAAATCGACCTAGTTGGCTCAGAAAGTCCAAATCTGCTCCTATCTCTTTCATTATAATTTTGATGATTTTTTGGTCTGAATTCTGAAATGTTCCTCGAGTTTAACTCGTCATATCTCAGGAATGGTTAAAGATATCAACAAGCTGAATCATTTGGGAATAGTTGAAAGTCTTGTGAGTCTTTACACTCTAGAAAGCACCATTTACCATTTACAATAACCCAAATGGTTTGGTCCAACCAACAGGAAAACTCAAAAGGTTCAATCCAGCCAACATTAGAACCCAAATGGTTTGTTCAACCAACAGCAGAACTCAAATCAAGTCTTGCAACTAACAGGAGAATCCAAATGGTTTGTTCCAACCAACATTAGAACCCAAATGGTTTGTTCAACCAACAGCAGAACCCAAATGGTTTGTTCAACCAACATTAGAACCCAAATGGTTTGTTCAACCAACATTAGAACCCAAATGGTTTGTTCAACCAACAGCAGAACTCAAATCAAGTCTTGCAACTAACAGGAGAACCCAAATGGTTTGTTCAACCAACAGCAGAACCCAAATGGTTTGTTCAACCAACAGCAGAACTCAAATCGAGTCTTGCAACTAACAGGAGAACCCAAATAGTTTGTTCCAACCAACAGGAGAAGTCAACTGGTTTGTTCCAACCAACAAGAGAACCCAAATGGTTTGTTTAACCAACAGGAGAACGCAAATGGAGCCTTCCAACTAACAGGAGAAACCAAATGGTTTGTTTCAACAAACACAATGACCCAAATGGTTTGTTCCAACCAACAAGACAACCCAACTGGTTTGTTAACCAACAGGAGGACTCAACTGGTTTGTTCCAACCAACAAGAGAACCCAAATGGTTTGTTCCAACCAAAAAGACAACACTAATAGTTTCTTTAACCAACAGGAGAACTCAAATGGTTTGTTCAAACCAGCACAATGACCCAAATGGTTTGGTCCAACCAACATGATGACTTAAATGTAAGTTAAACAATTTAGGATGTCAAAAAAAAATTTTTTTTTTAAATCATATCATTAGTTGGCATTGTGTAAGATGGTGAAAACAGAACAATGAATAATCGGCAAAATAAAAAGGAGCTCTTATTTCTTAAGTGATAAGTCTGACTTTGGTTTCTAGTGTACTGGTGTGAGATTTGGGGCAATCTAATTATTCCAGTGGAGAAAGTTGATTGGTTTAAACTTGTGTTTTTGCTACTAATAGATGGGATGGCATTTGACATGATGATTTTCAGATGTTTGTGAGGGCAGCCTTTTTCCAAAACCTGTTACAAAGTTTTAATCCCTATTTTTTTTTTTACATTTGTCTAGTCATAACCTTCACCTGAATGATACCCAGAAACTTAGTGACGTGGTCAATGTTTCAGGGAATTGTGGTTCAAAATGCCAAGAAAAGACATGCAGAAAGCTTGATAATCTTTGCAAAGATTTTACCACTGAAACAAAGAATAAAAGACTGGGATGAACACCTCATACTGAGGAGGCTGCTTCTGTAGGGGAGCGCTGTTGCCATATGTGAAGTGTGATTAGTCAGCAAAATGTTCAGGTGGGTGGAAAGTTTCAAAGTAACTTGACTGTGAATGCCAAGATGCAGGTTTTCCCAGCAGAACTTCGGGCTGTAACAAGGAAATCCGTGTAGGTGTATGTGTAAAAACGACCTTTAGAAACGCAGTTGTAACTTTTATGGAGGAATGTCAACGTGAATCTTATTCACACATCCCAAAATCACAGTATTGTTCATGCACGATAACACCTAATGCACCTTAATTGTTTTATTCTTGATTTGTCATTTAGTACACTAACCTGTTCTGTGTTGAAGCCTCATCTGTCTCTTTCTCTCTCTCTTTTTGCCCTTCATCCAGATCTTATTGAGCTTTTGGTAATTCCTGTTTCTATGGCAACATGAGTCAAGTCATCCCGCGGACGGTGGGGGGATGGAGTAAGAAAGCCAGTGGGTAAGTGACTGAGTGTGCTGGCTGTTAGATGAGTTCACTTTTTGTCTGTAAATCCTCTTCCTAACTCATCCCTCTGACTCTTATTGTCAACATAATCTTGAAGAGACTCATTTGACATTCATGGTATGCTAGTTAAAGTGTCTAGACGCCGATGACGACAACAACCTTCTTCTTTTGGAACGTAACCTTGTTTTGTGGAATGCTTGGGATGTGCAACTCATTATTTCTTGTCAAAAATAATGACGATAACTGGTATCTCAACGCTTCCTCTGAGAATTAGCTGCAGACGTAGATAAAACCGATGGTATCCTGTTAAAGAAAAATAACCCCTTACAATGGTCAATGAAATAACTTGAAAATGATTAAAAGTATGATAAAATATGACTGAAAATCAACTAATTGAATCACCTGTCCACAGATACTTGCTTCGCTCTTTCACTGTGGCCGTCTCTAAATACAGGTCCTCCTGCACCCCTTATGCCCTTGGTGTCCCACAGGGTTCTATGTTGGGGCCTCTGATGTTCCTTCTACCTGCTTCAGCACATCCTCAGCTCTCTCGAACAAATCTCATATCACCTTTATGCCGATGACCTCGAACCGTATGTATTCTTTAAGCCCCATTAGATGTCTAAACTACAACTGCTGCAGACGTGTCTAGACTTGAATTGCTGGGTTTCACTCAAGTGACCCGGAAGTCACAAATAGGGGACAGGAAGTGTTTTGCGCCACAACAAAACACAGCGCGATGGATGAAAGCGGCTATACTAAGGCTTTAATGTGTTGGCATAGACGCAATATCGCAAAAAAATGCATCTTCATTTAGGTTTTGACCCATATAGTTTTTAAAAATCTGACTTTAAATACAGCGCTGAAGCAATCAACATAACAAACCATCTCGTACTGCCAATTTTATAGATGTGTTTCTAAGTGAATATTAACTAAAATACTAGAAAATAACATTTAGTTATTGCTGCAAACTCTAGCATTGTCCGTTTTTGCGCCTCTTGTTTTTAGCCGGAGATCCACTTCTGCCGTCTTCTTTCAGTAAGTTATTTGAAATAAAGTCCTTTATGGCACACGACTTTCGGGACATATAAAAATGTTTGTCTTTCTCCTGATTAGAGCGGTTGCAACAACCGTAGACCGCACAGAATATGGGCATTTTGAAGCAGAGTCAAAATAGACAATAGGGTTCTGTGTATGTGCACTTGGTGACGTCAATGCTAAGCCATATGAAACCCAGCAATTAAACTAGATAGCTGGGAACATTTTACAACTAAATGAATCAAAAACCGAAACCCTTATCTGTATTCCTAAAAAGCTTGTTCTGAAAGTCAGGGATTCTCTTGGTCAACTTGCTTTATTCATAAAACCTTCGGTCAGAAACCTTGATGTAACCTTGGACCCAGCTCTCACTCTGGATGCCAATGTCAGCTCCCTGGTTTGTTCCTCCTTCTTTCACCTCAGACATATTGCTAAGCTGAGTCCCATTGTGTCGCAGCCCAAACTGGAAATCATTATCCATGACTTCATCGCTTATCGTCTGGACTACTGCAACTCGTTCTTCACCTGTCTGAATCAGCTACAGGTGGTTCAGAATGATTTCCACAGGCGTTTGACCAAGTCCGATAAAGACATAAAAAATGTGAACGTTTGTCTAGATTGCTTGCTATTGTCTCATCTGTATGTAGGAGGACACTGGGCAGCAGGTTTCACTCTAGAACGTATAAGTTGTCCCTAGGCTAATGTCTCTACTATTATCATACTCATCTAATCAACTTTAGGTTGCATTTCCTCTTGCGTCCATGTCCAGGGAGGTTGTCTACTTTTGAATATGTCCAGTTGTAGTTGGTCTTCTAGTCTTTTGCTTTAACATCCTGGTCAATAATCGTCTTTCTAATCTCCTGGGACACAAGTTCAGAGTGGTACACACCCTGACACCAAACAGCACTGTGACTACTTTATACCTGAGGACTAATAACTATTGACAACCTAATTACAGGACAAAAGCATTAGTTTAACATGTTCCTGGCATCTAACTGTTGATTTTCGTAAAACGTTGTGTTAGTTTTAAGTAATTTCAGTGACCTCGATTGGTTTTTCCTTCCTTTTATTGAACGATGAATCAAGACTGTTTTTATTTTCATGTTTGTATAATGTTTTTAGACTATCAACATTCAGAAGAATCTCTTCCACAGTTTTTCCAATTAGTCAAGAAGTTTTCAGCAGTGAATACCAAGCATTACGCTACTCATCGATAGAAGACTCTGAGCTCATAGCAGATCATGGTTTTTGCTTTATTCCTGTCCTTAAATAACACGACATACTTACACATACCACCACAAGATCAATCAGCCTCAAACCTTTGGTTTCTCCCTCTGCTCTGTTCCTTATTTCTGAAGGGAATAATTCATAACAGAGTTCCAATTCAGCCCTGAGTGGCACTGAAATCTATGCGCATGATATTGCATGCAAACACAGGTTCAAACGGAAATTGATTTTAATTTCAGATAGCGTGATACAATCCTAGAATGGTAATAATAATGTTGTCGTAAGAAGTCTGATCAACACTGACGTGACAAAAACAAGCATTTCAGTCCTGTCCTCAGATCTACATCTACAGAGGTTTCAGATCAGCTCATGTCGGTGCTCAAATTCAGCTAGAAGGGTACTTTAAAGCAGTCGAGTGATATTAAACATGAGCTGTGTTTTATGAGAATTTTATCTTGATTTGAAGGCATCTACTTTATACTAAATGCTGCAGCAACACTAATTTAATCTGAGAAAAAATGTGGTTTCAATTTGAACAAAAATACAATTTTAGATGCACTCCTATTTAAGTTTGAAAGAACTCCTAAATGCAATAAAATCTCAAAGCTCTACTTAAAAGTGTTTGATGTATTCCTAACATATAAACCAGTCTGGAATTATTTACAGTCAATAGGTTTGAGAAATCAAAGAACATACAACCAGTTACACAGAGGGAGTGCATTTATACCACTAAAAGTTTAGTTTTTCCCACCAGTGTGGGTAAAAACTTACAATTTAGTGCTAAACTCTATTCAAGAACAATCAAAAAACTTGCATTGGAATTCATTGCAATGAAGGTTCTTTAACAAAGTATAATATGCAAACATTTAGAAAATTATAAGAAAACTAATTCTGTACAAATTTTTAATTATATATTTATATTTTCATGATGTTAGTGCTAAAATACAAAATGCTAGGGATGTACCGATACCAGTATCGGTATCGGCCCGATACCGGTATCGGTTAAAGTTACCCGATACCAGTAGCTTCACTGTCTGTGACTTGTGATTTATGTTGTAGTTTCCTATATTGAACACTAGGGGGAGCTACTGAGCTAAAGAGGAACAGTGTGGGTTGAGAGCTGGAGATGGCACCAAATACTTCATTTTATTTGGTTAAAATTTTGAAAACTGCAATAATTTCACTGTGAAATCACAAAAATGGTTATTTTTCACCTTATATTTTAGTTTTGGGATCATTTTTATTAATATATTTTTTTTATCCAACTCATTTATTTGTTGTAAAAAGCAGAGAAGAAAAAAATAAAACCTGTATTCCAATTTGTTGCATTTTTTTGTGTGGTAGAAGTATCGGTATCGGCGAGAACTCAGATAAGTATCGAAATCGGATCGGTTTTGAAAAAAGTGGTATCGGTACATCCCTACAAAATGCTATAAACAAATTATTTTTAAAAGACAGCCAGAAGAGTTTATGGTTGTGGTTAATTACCTTTTAAATAAAAAAGCCAGATAATAATTTACTTTTCAGAAAATTAATATTTCTTACTGAATCTGTTTTCTTTATAGATATGTTCAAAAGTCTGGAGAGCTGGGGGTCTAAAGAGCCAAAGACGGAATTGACCACAATAACAACCAAGAAGCTGACAAAAAAGCTAACCACTGAGCTAACCAAGGAGCCAACAAAGTGGCCCACAAAGGAGCCAAACAAGGGACTAACCACTAAACCAAGCAAAGAACCAACCAAAAAGCCAACTAGAGACTCTACCAAGGAACTAATGACTAAACCAACCAAAGAGCCAACTAAAGAGTCTATAGAGACCTATCAATGAACTAACCACTAAACCAATGACCCAACTAGAGACTCTACCAAGGAACTAATGACTAAACCAACCAAAGAGCCAACTAAAGAGTCTACCAAGAGGCCTTTCAATAAACTAACCACTAAACCAACCAAAGACCCAACTGAAAAGCCAATCAAAGAGTCTACCAGGGAGCCAACCAATGAACTTACCACTAAAACAACCAAGAAGCCCATAGAGCCAACCAAGAACTCTACCAAGAAGCCAACCACAAACTAACCACTACACCAACCAAAGAGTCAACCAATAAGCCAATTAAGGAACTAACCATTAAACCAACCAAGAAGCCTACTGCTGAAATGACCAAGGACCCAACCAAGAAAGCCAACCAAAGGGTCTACCAAAAACCAACAAAGGAATCAACCACAAAACCAACCCAGGAGCTGACCAAGAAGCCCACCAGCTGGTCAACCAAAGATCAAAACATAAGTCCAACCAAGGGGCCAACCAAAACGCAAGAGGAAAGTGGATAATAGGTGAGTTAAAAAGGGGAAGAGTTTGAGTGGCTGACATCATAAAAGAACTATCAGGAACCTGATTATCATGAGAACAGAATGTGAGGATTTCTTCTAGGAGCAGTTTCACAAAAATCATGAAACATGAGTTGAGTTTTCCAAATGTTCCACAGCAAAGATCTGCAACACGTAAAACCCAAAGTACAGTTTTAGAAAAGTAGTGTCTGAAAATAAAGGCCTTACATTTGTTGGTCTTAATTTACTCCATATTTTCCTCAGCCACATTAAGAGCCTTACTGCCTATTTGTTGTCATTTTTGTATAATGCTATGTGTCGGCAATGATTACAAAAGACACCTGGCATTTCAGAGAGTCATGGGACCTTTCATCAAATGCTAATATCAGGCAAACATTAGAAAAAAATGTCATTCTTAAATATTACAGACAATCAGATCCTAAGTGTCAAGCTTGCTAGCAGCTTTTATAGCTAACAGATGGATGTTGAGCTGCTGAGGTTCTTTAAATAACTCCATCATCATTTGCTGTAGGATTTTTTGCAAGTTAATAAAAAAAAAAAAAACCAACAAGGAGAATAAAGCCTGCCTATACCTCAATTATTGAAGTTTCTTTTGAATTTTTGTTTGTTATTTTGCTACATCTCCCCACTAGAGAGACACTGATTGCACACATTCCAACAAAACTCACACTTATATCAGTTGCTAAATAAATTAATGAGCACCGGTCATTAAAACCCATGTTTTTGCATGGGAAGAGGCAAGTGACCTCTAGCACCATCTGCATGCATTAACAAGCAATTTCCTTATCTAGTTGTACGCCACGTGTAATTGCCAGGTGTAAATGAGAAATTATCTTATTTCCCGGGAACGGGTTGACAAATAAATGTACAATATTTGTTCTCAGGAGAACTCATCCAATTATTTCTCTTGCTTGGGAGAATTTCGCAATTTGGCACACCGTTGCTTCACAAATGTTCAAAGCTGTTGTGCATGTGTTCCCAATCTTTCTGCTATTTATTTGCTCTAATGTGGAACAAATAGTCTTTGGGGATTCGTGTGTGCACATTTCCGTTTACTGCGACATTGTAGGAGTTCGGATCACACTGAAGAGTTGAGCTGGAAACAGTTGTGGCCCTGCGAGCCACTAGCAAAGATGACATAGACGGTAATGGTGTCACTAATGAACATAGATGATTCACACAATAGAGATCTTGTCTTCGGGTTTCCTTGGCGCCTGTGCTAGAGACACAAAAGGACAAACCTGATGGAGGATAAGAAAGAGAATAAGAAACAAGCCTTCCTCATTAATTATAATATTAGCCCTGGCCTCCAAACCACTTTTATTTGGCTCTCTGTTCTCTCAACATGTATTAATTATTGTTTGTGGGGAGTTGGAAGACGTGGCCGTTGAAAGCAGCGCTCGACTCCATCAGCAAGAGACGTTACCGTTTGACGCAATTCGTCTATTTTGGTTCCAAAATAAAGTGCATCATTAATGTTGTGTCAATTTTTTATGAACTGATGGCAACGTTTTATGTCAGAGGAAACGCAGCATGGGGTAAGTCGGGCTTTGAATCTTAACAAGCTAATCCAGTTTCTTCGCAGTTGTAGGAGCCGCTAATTCCCTGAGTAGTCTAACAGCAGGCCATGACCAATGTTTCCCAACCCAACATGCCTTGTCAACACAAAATAGGCCTCATATTATTTATTTAAATTAATTACATTGTTTTTGACACTTCTTTAACAAAGTTAACCATAAAAAGGGGGTTATTTCCAAGACTGCTTTTACCCTAAATCTCTGCATGGTTTCCAATCGTCCAGACTGTCCGACTTCATTTTCATTCACTTTTTATTAATTGCAATCCATTTGATTTTTATTTATGAGCCGTTTTAGCCCTTACAATCCAAAAATCTGTCAAAAGATTGAGTGTGGGAGGCGCCATTATGTACAAATCCCAGCCAGATCTGCCTTACAGCTCACATGGATTCAATTTAGTTCTAAAAGTCCTAAACTATGACTATATCTGTAAAAAAAAAAAAAGAAGAATCTGAAAAACTGGTGCCATTCTACAAAATGATGGTGGCCACAGCGCATAAAAGTGACCTGATTCACCACTCTATTTCTGATCCCATTAAATGCATCACCTCCTGTGAGTCAGAGATTGCTAATCTATCAGGAAGTGTTAAAACAGTTCTTGTGAAACAGTCAGGGCTTGGAGCAAAAGTGTTATTAAAATTGAATGAAGGCTGAAAAGAAATTTAGAATGGAGAGGTTTGGTTTCTACCACTACGTGTCTACTTTTGGTGTTTTAATCAGGTACTTGTTTAGTAGATGTTGGCTTGAGTACTGGCAAAATGCTACTTCATCACACAAACTTTATGCCATTTATCCATCCGTCCATCTGCAGAAAAACCCAGATTTTCTTCACTATCTCAACAATTGTCATATGCTCATTGGGGATTCTGAGGTGTTTTCAGGCAAAAAAGGGATATTTGCATGCATGGCTATAGGGAAAGTCCACGAAATATGACAATGATCACGATCCACAATCCAAGGGTGCAGTGCTCCACGCGAGTGCTCTGGTTTTGTCCAGACCGCAGCGCGAATCCAAGACCTGGTGGTGCTCAGTCCAGGGGGAAGGGGTATGTCCAGGGAAACTGGGGTACGCACTGGACCACGCCCCTCCCCCTGGACCAAGTTCCCAACCACACACAGCGCTGTCCCGTTTAGGGGGACGGAGTGTAATAGGTGCCCACGGTAACTCGGTTGCACTTGTGTGTCTCCATGGACCCACTCCCTGGATCAAGGACCAGGTCCTGGATTTGCTTCACGATTCGGGTCTGGGTTTTAAATCCGGACCACAGTCCGTCATTTGTTGATGATTGCTTTAGACAACATTGCTGGTCACATCACACTCTTTTACACCTTTACCCTCTCTTTCTTTGACCAACCCTGAAGTTCCCAAACCACACACCCTTTTCTTACCTCATAATCTTATGTATCAATGGGAGAGCACAAGGGGCAGCTCTAGTGGAGTCCAAACCAATCACAGCTCATGATTTAGTTATACAGGGTCGATGGTCTGCAAAACACATGGACTGGACAACCAAACTCCAATGACCTGTCAGCAACATTGTGAGTTTATTATACTGTTCTATGATCAGGAAGAAAGCCACATTGCTGATACTGATTTCTAAGTTTTACCATCAATAAGAACCTCCATTCAAACATCTTAAACCTGCAACCTTAAGACATTTCTGTCCTTTATTCGACTAAATAAAACATGTCCAGAGCTGCCAAAAACACCTAAAGCTTGACAAAAAGATATACCTATAGTTGATTACATTATGAAATGAATGACTTATGATACAGTCTTGACATCTATATGTATTTCTACATTAGGACAAAGAAAGATGAGAAAATATTGTGAAGAAAGAGGCTAAAAATACTGTATACCTCCTTTATTAAACACTCAACCATGCAAGTCTGTGTGAGTCATTTCTGTATTGGTAGAATATGCATTTCACTCTGAATTAATGAAGCACATTTGCATCTTTAAAAAAGTGGAGCAAACATTGAAATTCTGTTTGTCTGATGTTTAACTGAATAAAGAAAAACAAATTATTTACTTAACTTTTTATCTAGCTTTTATCAAAACCAAGACTTAATTTTTAGTGCTAATTAGAATAATTTTTGTAGAGAACATTATTCAGTGTCTCGCTACAATCTACCATGTCTAACTTACTAAAACTGTCTAGTTGCCGGACTATCTATCCAGCTTTCTATTAGCTGGACTTACTTTTCCCTTAGCAGGTAGAGGGGGTTTAATTTCTAGCCCACCTGACATTTGGCAATGTACGCCCTTAACAGGTTGTCCATTAATCACTCGGCTTATCGCACAAATCCCAGCTCATCCAAAGTGATTTGACTTTAACATGTACAATGCTGTCTAAAAGTAATTCCCTCCCCAACCTTAATAACTGGTTGTAACACCTTTGGTGGCGACAACTGAAATCAAGCATTTATGATACCTGATAATCTGTGTCTCACATCTCTATGGAGGAATATTCCCCACAATTTTCTTTGCAGAATTGCTTTAATTCAGTCACATCGAGGGGGTTCCAGCATGATTTGACTGTTTGGGTTCAAAGGTCAGACATTCTGCATCTCCATCAAGTCCTGAAGCAGCAAAGCAGCCACAGACCATCATACTACCACCACTATGTTGGACTGTCAGATCAATGTTGTTTTGAAATACAGTATTAGTTTTACTCCTGATGGAACGGGACACACGCTTTCCAGAAAGTCCCAATTTTCTCTCGTCAGTCCAAAGAATCGTCTCCAGTCTCTCTCCTATTGTTGAATTATGACCTCTAAGTGTGACCTAGATGTGTTCTGTTTTTCTTAATTTCATTAGAAAGGGGCATGATGTGTTGCTTTTTGAGATCGTTTAACATACTTTATGTTGTCAGAAAGGTTCTAAGTGAGGTCTTGAGTCTACAGCTCTGGCAGTAATCAAGCCTAGGTGTGGCTAGTGGGAAATATTGTGGTTAATCACACTTAACTTAAGATTTACCAAAGGGGGCAATTATTATTTCCGCATAGGACCAAAAGCAGAGGTAACCAATAAGCAGATCGAGGTTCGAATCTGGACTCAGAGTCAGTTCTCAGGTCATGGTCCTGGTCCTTAGTCCAGGGGAGGGGGCGTGTTCAAGGCGCAACCCCATAAATGAGACCAAACCATGTGTGGTTCGGAACTCGCTTCAGGGGAAGTGGCATGGTCGGGTTCTGAGTGCGTCTCGCTCCCCCAGCAGTTATTCTGCAGTGCTTGTGCGTCACCATGGAAACACCCTTTCAAATGAAGACCAGGTCTTGTATACAGATCTGGACCTTTGGCAGATTTCATCGACTACCACTGACCTAAAAGACTTTATCTTGGATAAAGACAATCTCTCAAAAATGTAGACAAATAAGTTGAGAACCTGAATAAATCAATTTTAAAAAAGTAGAAATTTTAAGATAGAATTGATATAAGGTGGTAAAAAAGAAAAGCTTTATGAAAACTGAAGATATGAAGGTTTTCAAAGTTGTATAACTTCTAAAAAATGTGTCTGAACATTTTAAGAATATTCTACATTTTTTAAAAGTGACTCATTCTTGGAATGATCAATTCTCGTCCTTGCAAGGCTGAGAGACTTGAGAACACTTTTCCCGTTTGTCCTTCTACATCATTTCTGAAACAGCGGAGACTTCGTTTCTATGCAACCACCAAAACTAAAACCACTTAGTTCATTTTTCTCGTGTTTGGCACTATGATTGACTCATTCACCTTTCCCGATTGCGTTTTGCCGACATATTAGTCTTAAGAACGCTCGGTTCTCGTGTCTCGCTCTGATTTGGAATGCCGGCAGGCCCGCCCTCACTTTTCATCTCCTCAGACTCTCTCCTATGATGTGCAATAAGCAGAGACTCTGTACCAGCTTCACTCAAGTCTCTGTGTTTGGTGAGCTGCTCTTGTACCCAAAATAGTTGTTGTTGTTCCTCTCCTCGGCATCTGATTGTCAGGGCTTTGAATCATGTCCCTGCTCTTCCAAAAAAACAGAAGAAGCAGCAGTCTCTTAAAGCCCCCCCTCCCCTCCCTAACTCGAGCATCAACCAGGCAGCGGTGTCCTACATAAAAAACGAGAAGGGGGAGTTGAGGCGGTGGGGGTAAGCGACATGAAAACCCAAACAGCCTCCCAGGGGAAAGAACAACAAGGACAAAAAAGATGGGAGATGAAGCAAGGCAGAGGCCGTGTACAGATTCACAGTGATGTGCGTACGCTGCAGTCATCAGTCTGGAGAGTTTCTTATTTCCCCTTACTGTTAAAGCCCTCAGTCATCATGATTCACAGTGCGTGAGTGCAGGGGATGGTAGCTGTTGGGCCTAAGATGAACCAGTTTCCACGCCAACACAGAATACAGACACAAAAGGTACAAAGGTACAGAAACATCAACCGACTGATCAAGATTAGGTTAACAAAGGGTCTAAAATACCTCAGCGCCAAAATCTTTATGATATGGTTAGTGGGTTCCGGTCTGTGACCCACATTTTTCTGTCCCTAAAAATGTCTTTATTGAGGTTTAACAGGTAATGTCCCTCCTTCTGTCAGCTGTACCATCATTTGTGGACATGGAGATGACATACAGTTCATCTGGAAAGTATTCATAGCGCATCACTTTTTCCACATATCGTAAAGCAACAGCCTTGTTCCAAAATGGAGTCAATGAGGCAGGCACGTGTGTGTGTCTCTGAGCACGCATGGCCGTATGAGCGCTCCTTAGCAACGCCCCACAACACAAAGTACAAATTATATAGATCGGTGTTAAAAATATTTTTGTTAATTTTTTCGTCACGAAAATATTTTAACGAACGAAAATTAAACAAAATATAAAACAAAAAAAGATGAAGACGAGGACTAAATTGTCCGACGTTGTCGTCAAGAACGAATGACAAAACGAGAAATGACAGTGACGAAAATCCAATCAGAAAACGGGAAGAATGTGACGAACATACCAAAGAACCAATCAGCAAATGAAGCAGGCGGAAGTAGATGAGAAGATAACCAATCAGGGTCCGGCTTGTTGAGACGCGCCAGCGTTTTGTAAACAGCAAAGCAGACGCCGACCGGAAACTTAATTAAAAGTTAGTCAAATTAACAGAACAGAGGCAGAGTTACGAAACTAATTTTAAGATAACGGTGGTGAATGAAGCAGAGGCATCAACAGCTGTCAGGGAGCCAGGAAATATGGAGCAAAATGACCAAAGATGGCGCATTATGGCGATGACGTTATGTGGGAGCAGAAGGGACCGCAGCGTGAGACTCTGAGCTCAGCTGATCAGACTCTGTGAGTAAAAGCCTCGTGCAGACTTTTGATTTGACAGGTCATGAGCAAAGTTCTGACAGTTTGCATTACTATGGTATTTTATGCCCAGTTTTACTCAGGATCACTAGTGTCATTCCTGATAGAACCCCACACACACTAGCATATTCATTACAGATCTTTGTGATTGAATTAATAGGTGAGTATTAAAGGCCTGTAATTATTATTTAAACTACTTCCTCAGATTTTCAACAAAAATTGTTTCTTTAAAAAGTGACTTTAGTTTTTTTCCTGAAGATTAGTCTTGAAAAGGGGGGTCTCATAATTGGGGTCGTCCTACATTCGAGTTAATACGGTTTTTAACAATATTGGGAACATTAATAAAGGGCCCATTTATTTATTAATGCTTAATAATGCACTAACGTTAATAGAGGTAAAGTGTTACCCCAATTCCCTTAAAGAAATCTAAAATAATTGCACCAAAAGAAAAAATATGAATATTAGTCAAATATGCCTATTTTATATTTAGTCGACTAAAATAGTTCCGAATTTTAGTCGACTAAAACTAATTGGATGACTAAAACTTGACAAAAATGAAAAATTATTTTAGTTAAAAGACTAAGACAAACTAAATTAAAATTTTACATCAAAATTAACACCGATACAGATCACGGGCTGCACAACTGGCACACTCCTCGTATCCTCAATGCGTAGTCCTGGCAGATCTCTGCAAAGATTTTCAATTGGACGTCAGTCTGAGCTCTGGCTGGGACAATCAAGGACATTCACAGTTGTCCTGAAGACACTTTGATATCTTGGCTGTTCCTAAAAACATACCCACAGCATGATGCTGCCACCACCATGCGTCACTGTAGGGATGCTGTTGTCCTGGTGATGAGCGCCGTCTGCTTTTCCTCCTGGCATTCAAACCAGAGTTCGGTCTTTGTCTCATCAGACCAGAGAATGTTGTTTCTCATGGTATGAGAGTCCTTCATGTGTCTTTTGACAAACTCCAGGTGGGCTGCCTTTTACTAAGAGTGGTTGTTAGTATCGATGTGTGGCCCTGTGATGAATTGGCAACCTGTCTAGTGGAGTGTACCAAACCTCTCACTCACCGACTACTGGAGCTAGCTTCTCTGTGACCCTGAAAGGGAACAAGCTGGTACAGAAATCTGATGGATAGGTTAGTTTTTATAAACCGTACCATTCAAGGTTTCTTCAATAGAGACTACTTACTAGTCTGTAGCATTCGCTATTGATTAATTTATGTTTTCTACTTTTAAAGCACTTATGCTTTATAAAATCTATGGAGTGGGTTTATTTTGATCATAAGAAACCAAAAACTGAACTTTAAAACAACTTCAGTTGAATTGATTTAAAAAATAAAACACAAAGAATAGAAATGATGGCCATCAAGCGCCCAGAACATGTGTTTTCTTTCTTTTTATCTTTTCACTTTTGAAAAAAATAAAGCACTCTTAGTGATAATTGACTGCTTTTAAGATGGCTTCTTTTTTCAGTGGCATAAATACACTCTATGAGCAGCGTCAGGGTCAAACTGAACCATAATGGCAAATCAATACCACACAACTCCCACCAACTTGAGCTGCACTCTGCTTTTTTTTTTTTTTTTTTTTT
>SSNR01000057.1:81372-202793 GCA_006937965.1 Callopanchax toddi | reverse complement strand
TTTTTTTTTTTTTTTTTTTGTCTCCTCGCTGCTTTTTGTCTTCCTTGTACAAACAAGTGATATTTCAAATTCCAAAGATGGCCTCTGAGGAGGCAAAGTCAAAAACAACTTCATTCTCCTCTCGGGAATGCTGATGATCTTTAAAGGCACAAACACTCGAGCAGACAACACGATGATTGATACTGCAAAAACCTGCAGCGCTCGCCCTCCCACGTACTGGAGATTTCAAATAAATCTATAGCATTTCAAAACCACTTGCTTCTTTAAATCATAAATTCCACATAAAAAACAGAATTAAACCCTGCTCTGGAGAGGAAACAAACAAAGAAAAAGACAAATGCTCAAACATTTTAGCGCAAATACCAACATAAACAAACTGCGGTTAGCTACAATTAAAAGATGACATTCAAACTTGTTAGGCCAATTATCACATTCAGTCCTGCCTGCAGCAAATGACAGGACTGGGTGACAAATCCACAGAGAGAAAAGAGCTAATGGCCATCACAGTTCAAAAGGGTCACGCCTTTTGTGTGAGCGTATGCAGCAAACCAAAACAGGCAATTACCCGTTTCCAAGAAGCAAACGGGAATCGGTCGATCTAAAGTTAGTGTGTTGTTTGGAGGAAATGGTGGGAGGCGATTAGTTTAGATCCCTGCCAATTGATTACATTTGTTCAGAAGCTAAAAGTCTTTGGAACAACAACATCATTGATGGCTCTCGAACCTAAAAATGGCTTTATTGGATCTGTTGCATTCGAGCGAGTCTTAAGTAGTGATTAGGAAAATGTATCGCAAAGAGTTTTTCCTTGTTGGGTTTGACAGTCTCATTTTCTACTGGATGATTGAGCTTCTTCCACACGTTTGTGTGAAACTTTCATTAAAAGCAAGTATTGCATTTTGACTTGGTTTGATGAAGTGCCTCAGGTTCTGAGGTCTTTCCATTCCCCAACACCTGGAAAAGCATAATTAACTTTAACATTCACTTCAATGAGCCTTTCATTAAGAGAAAATATGATCAAACAGATGGAAACAAACTCCCTGCATGACAAAGTTTAGCTTGCTTTTAGCTCCGAAGTGGTGACTAAAGGTTTGCACGTTTTCCCCTTGGGGCTACTTCTATGCATTCACACACATACTCGACCTAAATTTTACTGCTGACCGGTACAATCCTTCCCCAACATGCCAAACTGGTAGAAAAATGCATAAAAATACAAAAGAGGATACAGCACCAGAATAGACTGGTACATTCAGTGCTTGATGGTCCGTTAGACTCGTGATAGCATTTCTGACCCAAAGAAAGTTAGACTAACTTGTGCATGTCAACACTACAAACAGATTTTGAAACAGATCGTGTTCATTAGATTTTTACTAGGGGTTAACGTGGTTCAGGAAGCTGGGATTGTCGGTCAGCTACTCCAACAAAATCATTTCAGGCAAGCGTTCCTGTGAATTCAGATGTTTAGATATGCAACATGTAGCTGTGAAAACTCACCCCATCTACTTTCTTTAATCTATCCAAGGCCAGGACACAGCGGCAACAGTTTCAGACATAGTAATACATCTGTGGGAACCTTTCAGAACCCAAAGCCACCTTACAAGAAACATGGCTAAAACTTACAAACAGAAAAGAAACCGTAAGCGTAGCAACATCACAAACTTACAAAGGTAATTTCAGGCTATTAGACAACAGAAACAGATCGTTTGTTGACTTGAATAGAGCGTGCCGGTCTGAACAGGTGAGTTTAGATTTGAATGAATGTCAGGAGGAACTGGGGAGCAGAACAGCTGAAAGCCACCATTTCCAACGGTGGTGGGACAGGCGGGAGGAACCATGAGGTGAGGGACAGAAGAAGACCTGAGCGAGAGAGAGAGAGAGAAATAGCAACGTGGATAAGATCAGATAGGTGGGGCGAGATGATGGAGACATTTGAAGGGGAGGAGCAGCCAGTGGAAACCCTGAATACAGAACTGATGTGATCTTGGAAGGGGTGCAGGTGATGACCAGTGCAGCTGCAATTTGAAGGAGTTTTAGTTGATGAAGGGATTTGTGGGGGGAACCAAAGAGGAGAGAGTTGCAGTAGTTGGTCCTATAGGGGCAAGGATGACTGTAGCGTGTGGAGTGAGAGACAAGCGGAGTTCAATAATGTTGCATAGCAACATTGTGAACCTTAACAACACATCCCTCTTCCCAACAACAATCTTCAACACCTCCTGGGAATCCCAAAGCATTCCCAGGCCAGGGGAGGCATCTAATCCTTCTAGTAAATTTTGAATTTGCCCTGGATCTCCTCCCAGTGAGAAAAGCCTGGAAAACCTCCTAAAAAAGGTAACTAAGGCACCTGATCCAGATTCCCCAAGCACCTCGGACCTGGTTCAAACCCTGCTCTGGCTAAGTCACTTTGTCATTCTGTCCCTGCACAAGACACTTCATCTACATTTCCTGCTGGTGGCGGTTGGAGGGTCCAGCAGCACCTGTGTCTGGTCACTTTGCTTCTGTGGCTTCAATGTAGCTTACCGCTATCAGCGTGTGAATGACTTTGTGGTCCATACAAATGCAAGACAAGTGAAGGTTGTAACACGGAAAGGCCAGGAAATTACCCTGATCTAATGGTCCGTCTCTCGCTCCTTTCTACCACCATTTGCAAACAAGATACTAAAATACTTGAGCTTCCAAACTGGGAAAGAGCAATCCACCTTTTTTGAGTTAATAGGCATGGCCTAAAACTTGAATGGGATGACTTTTATCATAGCTGACTAAAGCCTGGGACCCACACAATACGTGAGCGCCGCTCAGTGGATCGGCCGCGTGTGAGATGTGGCGACTGGTCTCACAACGTGGAGCGACGTTGAATGCAGCTTGCAAAATCGTGCGATAGTTACAACGTCACGCGGGATTTTCAAACAGGAAGCAGGAAGTGCACCTTTACCCTCCGCTCCCAAAACTGTAAAAACTTCTTTCCAAGCCCTCTCCTTTCTGGTGTTGTCTTTGTAAAACGGATCATATAGAACCTTATGTTTTTCCACCTCCACGATCAAACGCTCCTCGTCCATGTTTGGAATTTCGTCCTGTGCTAAGTAGGTGCCATTCAGCAACTGCTGTGACGTCTGTGTCATATATACTCAAAAAGGTCGCGACACAGCGCCACGGCTTTAAAAAAGACAAGGACCGCCGCCAATCATTAACGCCACGGCGGAGACCCGCGGATCTGGGATGCGACGTGGTGGACCTAGGGGGACTACTTCATCTGATTACAATGGTTTATTTTCAAATTCAAGGCTCGCGCGCTACACGGAGCGGCGCTCACGTATTGTGTGGGTCCCAGGCTTTACACTCTACAGCACACTGTCCACACCGACGGTCAGAGTTACAGATAAGACCCAGAGATTCCCAAACCAGACACCTTTAACCTTATGCCTTTATCTTGAGATCCTATCCTTAAACTCAACAAAGGAGATTTGAGAAAGGGGGCCACCCTAGTAGAGTCTAACACACAATGAGATGTTCTTAGTGCTCGGTTTGGTTCTACAGGAACAGAATAACCCTTAAAAGTGGCCTCGGGACCCCAAACTGGGAAAATGCCGCACATATTTATGAAGCGCCACTACATTCTGGTACCACAGTCAACACAATGTTGTGAATTGACCCAGCACTGGTTTAATGTAGGTCATATGATATTCATGAAAAATGTTTTTAATCATCAGTAGATTGTTCTTTATCCCAGCAAACTGAGCAGAAACCCGTTGCAACAAATCTGCAAACATTCTTTCAAATGTAGGCCTTTGTAATGTAAAACACAATTATTTAACCAGTTTCTGATGCACACTTGCATTTTCACCCATGGCAACCCTAAAACCACAATCCTTTCCACATGAGGAATCCCATTTTAACCCCTGGGTGGGATGGTCCATTTAGCCAGATGGAGACTGTGGCCATAAAACATCAAGTATTCTCTGGGAGCGTGCATTAAAGAGCTGTCTAATTAGACTACAGTCCGTTCTTCATTCAATATTGTACATCAGTGCCACGAGCTGGTACTTACCACACATTCCCGTCGGGCTTTCAAAGAAAGTCTTCATCTGCGACGCATGTGGTCGTCATTTAGGTTAAGGACCATTTATTACATTTCAGGAAGATGTGTTAATCTACTGGAGAATCATTTTCACCTTCGCAGTAATGACTCATGAGACAGTCAAGAAGGCTTGACTAATTTGCACCAGATAATAGATTTTTATCCATTTCAGGCTCTCATTTTGGAAGAGAGAAAAAAAATGAAGAATCGGAAGTCTTGGAAGCACAGAAGGAGGCGGTTAATTCAACAATTAGTTTGGGATTTAGAGAAATTTAGGCTTGGTGCTCATTTGGTATTCGGCTCACGCGGGTCCTAATTGTACAAGAGACATCGTTTTGTTTGTAAGACGCGGTGACATAAATGAAAGTGTCTGACAAGTATTAATTTCAGAAACAATGATTTTGTGTCACAGTTTACAGATTTAATTTTAATATTCAGCAGAACAAACAAGGCGCTGGAAACATTAGCGCTAACGAAGGAAAGACGGATGACACCCGTGATGGCTATAGCTGTTTGTACCTGTCGCTGCCAAATGCGTCACCCTTCAGTCTTCCTCTCATTAGGTTTTTTTTCTCCCCTGAAATCTCTTTATCAGTTAGTCTTTTACATGTCCACATGATAAATAGCTACATTAGCACCATTACCCAGTCACAGGCTACTGAACCAACATAATCCTTGAGAAGAAAATAAAGCTTTAAAAAAAAGAAAGAACTCCACTTTTTCCCTCTCTTTCTTGTTCCCTATGTTCTCATTAATTTTTCCAAAGAGGCCTGTCAGCTCGGCTCGTACATCATCCATTCATCAACGCGACAAACTCCGCCAGTGCCGCGTATTGGCAAAAAGAAAAGGTCAGACGACGGAATTTTGTGTTTCCAACCTGAAGTGTGCCATTCAGCAATTTAATTAACACGAGCTGAGGGAAATGAATGAGGTGGGAGTGGTAAAAAGAAGAAAAGGAAGATGCTTTTTGTAGCTTTCAGAGGTAAAGCCAGAGAGATGTAATGATAATATTTCAAGTCATAGAGAACAATGAAATGCCTAGTTATGCTAGGGTGGGGTAATGACACAGCAAATATTATGCATTATCACATGAGATGAATGATTATCTCTTTATTTCACAATTTAAAAACTTCACACCCTTTTTTTTTTAAATGATTTAATATACAGTAGGGATGAATTAGTTACTAGTATTAAAGGATAACAGTAAAACAATCTACTGTACCGTTTATGGCTAATGTTTTAGCCTGTTGAGCTTTTCAAAATTCCATGTTTTTATCTGTTTTAGTCTCAACTTGCTCGTTAAATTCACTTTTATATTGTAACCAGAATTACAAGTATGCATGTGTATCTGATAAAACTTCTAAACTGTGAGGCTGTTTGTTTTAATTAGTTCTACTATTTCCATTAATCGACACTTTCGCCAAACAGCGACGATACTAGCCCCGGCTAAAAGCACGTTACTAACTTTAGAAAAATAAACTCATAACATTTTATGTTTGCTGTAATTGAATTAACGCTGGGAGTCTTGTGTTTTAGTCCTGCACATTATAATCAAACATATTTGTTCATTTATTAGACAGCAGGTTCTGAACTTGATGATCTACAGCAGGAGTACCAGTAAGCGTCCCATGAGCCATCTTTTTCTGGCCCTTGAGCCATACACTGTGCCCCCTTGAGATGCCATTCTGTCAGTAACTCCATGGAGCCACCGCCAGCCTGAGAGGAACTGCTGCTTCAAGCTTCATCTTCCCTTTGACCAGTGCTGTCCCACACCAGTGACCTCAAGTCACGTCCAGTCCTTGGTTCAGTTGAAGGGGACGTGTCCGGGCCCCAGCACTGTGGTTGCAAGAAACACACACCCTTTCCCTGAGTCGCGTACTTGTGGCAGGTTAAATGGAGACATATGTGTCGCTGTGACAACCCTTGAAGGGAAATGTCAAAAAGAAAAGTAGAAGGTGTTTAACTTCATTGATGAAAGACACAGCAAGATTAAACATGTGATAAGCCAAATCTACCATACATTTTTATTAATTCACATATTTAAGCTAACTGTAAATGGCTAAAACTATTAACATCTTAGGAACACTGAGAAACTGTTTTACTTGTCTATTTTCAAATAAATATTCATTAACAGAACATAAGGTAGGATACATTTGTTTGAAGCTAACGCTAAGTTTCCTATAAACAACAATAAGCTAGCATGTACTAAGATCCCCAGTTGGTTAGTTTTAAATGTTTTAAATTATTTTTTTTAAAGTTCAGTGTTTTTAAAATGATTAGATTCCAAAAGCACACATTATGTATGTAATGCAAAACTACAACGTTTTACATGACTTAGAGTGTTGTTACCAATTAAGCTAGCAAAGATTTCTTGCTAACAGCTTTAGTCTTTAAGATCCTGCTGGGAACGTTTTTATCAACCCATCATTCAAAATCTATTTTCTTGTTTGTTCTGTTTTAGATCCTTGAGTTTTTTTTAATATTAAATGTTTTTAAACAGTTTTAATTATGATAAGTTGGGGAAATCACAAGCTAAAAACCGTAGAGCTTCAGGTTTTTCTTTGTGGACATTAAGGTGAGTTTAGGCTCATTTTCCTGTGGTAGAGGCCGTGGTATTTTTGGCCCCAAGTAACTTTTCTTTAGTTTTTTTTTAGAGGTTGTGTGTTAGCTTCCAAAATTTGCTGGTATGTAATTGAACCCATTCTTCACTCTCCCACTGAAAGGTTCCTCGTGCCACTGGCTGCAACACAAGCCTAAAGCATAATCAATCCACTTTCATGACAAACTGCTGTAGCAGTGTTCTTTTCATAAACCTCAGCAGCCTTTTTCTAAACTCCACACTGTGGCCCAAAAATGCAGTTTTTGATTCTTTAAACTCATCCAGCATATGTAAATATTAATTTGCAAACATCTGACAAACATTCCAACAATTAACAAAGTGTTTTTGGACTTCCAAACCCCTAGATGATGTTTTCCAAGTTTATTAGCTACCCTAAAATTCAAATGAGACCCAAAGAAAAGCCACCTGAAAACATTAGCACACAGAGCAGGAGGCAAGAGAACAATCAAATATTTTCTGAACAAACTCTTCAAGAAGATGTGGCACCAAGTTGTTTGGACAAGGTTGGCAGCACCAACATTTTCATACAGTATATTTAAACCTGGCCTCTCCTACCTAAGTTAGCAAAGGGCCTGTTTTAGCGGTTAAAGCTAACAGGTCATTTAGCATTTTGGGTTGAAAAGACATATATCATAGACACCCTTTTTAAAATAGAGCTAAATTTGTTCTGAAAGTTAGTTTAGCAGACGTCTAAAACACATTTAGACTCAGCTAAAGCTAGTGAGAATAAATGAGCACTGATTAGATGAATTACAATTACTGTGAAGTGCTATGAAAATTAACATAATCTAAATATAAAATATTCCTACTGTATTTGATGAATACTTAGGAAGCCTAAGAAAGTCCAGATTATACCAGGAGTCTCTTTTAAAATTTGGTTTGTTGGATAAAGGCCTGCTGTCAAGAAGGGCAGCAAAGAAGTCACTTTTACCCGAGAAAATACACCAGAGCAGATTGATATTCTGGTAAATGTCCAGGGATCTAGTTGCTGAAGACCAAGTGAAAGTCATTTACTTTTATGAATCCCCTTTCCAACTGGAGCACCTGAAAAAGGATGATTTGGAGAAGAGAGGTTGAGTACAGTGGCCCCTCGCTCTTCTGTGGTTCACTTTTTGCAGCCTCGCAGTTTTGCGAATATTTTAGTGCAATTATGCATGCTTTTTTTTAGTGCATTGTGTTCTGCGTCCTAACCGATGTCAGTCAATCTCCTCCATGCAGCGATATTGGCTGAGTGTCATAGAGTGCAGCGTGTTCTGACTCCTCTCTGAAGAAAGCACGCTGAACTACGCAGGAGCCGCTGGGTGCAGTGTAGCGGGAAAGTGAGAAGCACACAGCAGCTCTCGGCTAGCTTGCAGCTTCTCAGCAGGTGATCATGGTGCTGCATTGCCTTCTGATGGTCCAGTAGTGTTTAAACAAGAGAGAAAGGTGTGAAAATGTCCGTGCCTGGTGGAGAAAAGTGTATAACGTGTGTAGTGAGGGGTTTTACAGCCTGTAAACATCTGGAATAATCGTAAAAATATTAAACTGTTATTACGCCAATTTCGCCTATTGCGTACTATTTTTAGAATGTAACTCCCGTGATAAGCGAGGGATCACTGTACTACCATTAGGCCTATCAACAGTAAGAATCCTGAAACTATTGGTGTGGGGGGGGTTGCTTTATAATAATGCATCCTTTATTGATCCCCTTGGGGAAATTTGTCTCTACGTTTGACCCATCCTCATTGGTTTGAGGAGCAGGGTGCTGCCGTCTTGGAATGGCACCCATGACGCAGTTGGGGATTCACAGGGTATCTGCAGGTTCAAGGAAGCCAAATTTATGACTTTTTAAGACCTGTTTTAAGGCTGATTTGACCAAATTTAAGACCTTACATTCATGGAATGGGAAAGGGGATGTGACCACCTTACAAATAGTTCTGACTAAACCTTTATTGGAACTGAAAGTGCAAAAAAACCCAACAAGATAAAGATTGATCTGCATTATATCTTACGCAAGTGTATTGCATTTACCTAAAAATAATTTTAAAAGCAATTTTTTTCTGAATTAATTAGATAAAACAGCCGTAAGTGACCTAGACCCTTCTAGACCCTTGTGGTCTGGTGTACTGCTGAGTTTCAGATGTTCGTAACCCAGAAATCATAGCGTCCCTAGAAATTTAAGACCTTTGGACACTGAATTTAAGGATAATTTATAATTTTTAAATGATATTTAAAGCCTTAATTTTATAAAAGCTAATTTATGACTTTTTAAGGCTTTTTAAGGACCCGCGGATACCCTGGATTTAGTATCTTGCCAAAGAATACCTCGACACGTGGCTGGGCCGGGATTTGAACACGTGTCTCCCACATGAAAGGTAGTTTTCCTCCTCTAGGCCACGGTTGCCCTTGTTTTGCAAAATAAGTAGTGGACTCACAGTTTAGCCTCAGAAAACAACCATAAAAAATTGTTGATACCTAAACATCCTCCAAGAGGAACTCCTAACAATGCAAGAAGAGTTTGTAGATAAACAACACCTTTGTCCACACCATGGATCACAGTCTCGGAACAAGACGTTGAAATTTTTGGTCTGTGACCAAGAAACTCCTCAGACCTTTTGGATCCACAAATTCTGACAAACTCCACACGGATCATAGATTGACCCAGGCGTTGATTGACAGCTTGCCACAGTGAATTGTTGAGGTCTTGAAGGGTCAACACTGCAAACATTCACTATTTGCTTAAACTTAATGTCATTTTCAATAAAAAAAAAACTTTCTATAAATGGTTGCAATTTACTTACAGTAACCATAGAAACATCTGCCCAAAGAAATCTAAAAACAAAGCTGTAGCAAACTTTTTTAACAACCAACACATCTGTCATTCGCAAAAGTTTTGGCCACAGCTGTAAAGCACATTAAAAAAAAAAATCATATTTTATGCACCTACATTTTCTCTAAAGTGCAAACTGTACATAAACATATGTTTCAAGTTCTTTCCAACACTGTACCAATGGGAATAAACCATCCTGTATGGATGTATCATTGTCACAGAGGACCAAAGAGCACCGTTCCTCCGTTCTTTCTACCCCTGCTCCCCGCTGAAGACAGCTCACTTTGGAGTGGGTGGATTTGTTTTCTGTAGTGAAGCAGGGTGCTGCCTCCAGTGTCACATCACCTTAGTGACATTTTACACGTGTTTGGCTGTGCAGGGGAATGCATAGCAACTCATACATAGTCGATGTGTTGCTACGCCGACTCCTGCTGCGAGGACTGGGTTTATTTGGCTTTTTTTGGGTCATGGCTGGAACCTCTTCCAACATGCATTTGGCTCTTGGCAGACAGCAGGCAAACAGCTTAAAGAGAGCTGTCAATCACATGGTTTGCATGGATTTATGAGGATTCGTATGTCTGGAACATACTTGGTATGTCTTTAGGAACGCCAACAGAAGCCTCTTCCCAATGGGACAACTGTAAAACCCTTAGATGAGATTACGACGGTGTGAAATAGCAATTCTTGATGCAAACGGGAGACGTTGCACCAAGAATTCAACACCTTTTGTTCACATTCATAAAAATATACAATAATCCATGAGACTATATTACAAAATAAACAACAGAACCCTCCGGTTTTCCATCCGAAGCACTGACTGCCACATTTTTCAGTTAAAACAACAACCCTAGAGGGGATGTGTGGGAAGAATAGTTTGCTTAAACCAACAAAGACCTTCTGGATGTGTAGAAAACACCCCTTCAAAGTCAAAAGAGAAATGTTAGTAAGGAGGGAAGAAAAAAAGGTCATTAGGATACCTGTCGCAGCGGTGATGCCCCAAACTAAAAAGCACTCAGGGTTGACAAATGATCCAAATAGGAAGCGACACGGCTCAAGATCACACAAGAGTTGCAACAGCAGCTTTAGATTTAGTGTCCACACACTGGCTGTAAATTTGAAGAAAAGCCTTTTGTGTTTGACGGAAGGCATTGCCCGACAGTGACATTCACACTAAAAAGCAAAGCAAGGCGCTTAGGTACCCATATTCTAATCAGATGATTTATCTGGGTCTCCTCATTACACACAAAGTGCCTCGTAGATCCAAAAAATGTTTGAATAATTCACTCAGAGATGACTTTATTATTCTAATTCATCTGTCAGCCAACCAAGTAGCGTCCTAATGCATGGAAGCAGCTACCCATGAAAAAAAAAAAAGATAGAAGGGGGATTTCAGAGCAGAGGACGTGACTGGCTTAGGGGAAGTGACTCCAGGTTCAACTCGATGTCATGTCTTACCCAGGTTATCACCATGGTGACAAATTCAAGAAACTGTTTGCGTAAAAGAGGGGTGGGGAAACTTTTCTAAGACACCATTTTTCTTTTATAATGTCCTCCATTCAGAATGAGTTGGACGGGGGACGTAGACACCGCAGTGGCTCGGATCCAGACCCAGTTCCGTCCAGGCCGCATGGCATCACACCTCGGACACGCCTCCTTCTCCTGGACCAGAGACGCTACATCCTAGACCACGAAGCAGGTTCAGCATGCCGACCCCAACAGGAAATGGAATTTACAACAAGCCAATCACTCTGCATCATCATCACTGACGCTCAACTGCTGTTGTGTTCGCTGCCTCTAATCCAGACTGTCGATTGATCACAGAAGCACCATTACTTATTGATATGTTTTCCGTCTGAGTTTAATTTTATTTTGACACTGCATGCTGGGCCTGAAAAAAGGTGTCCGGAGGCCACAGGTTCCCCACCCCTGGAGGAAAAGCTCTCCCAAATCAACTCCCATATAAAGCGATAAAATTGAAAAAGATGTCAAGGATGTGGGAGTTTTCTCCCTTTATCTGTCTCTCAGAATTAAACTGTATGAATTTCCAGGAAACGTGTTCATGAGAAACGGTTCAAGCAGAAGGAAATGCAGAAACAGCTTTAGGGGGAAAGCAGAGCTTATAAACGAAAACATTAGTAAAAATCAATAACACGGTAGAAAAAAGGGCACCATAAGAAAAATAAGGTGCCAATTTTGATTTCGTTTGGACTTACAAATAAAAATAGAACCAATTATTCAGATTCTGTTCAGATTCCAAAGCCTCACATTTCATATAAATTGTATTTCACCAGGTAAAAACCCTTTGCGATCTAGATGCTATTTACTAGGACATCAAGCATAACATCAACAACAGTAGAAATTGGTTGAAGATCACAATGTTAACAAACCAGGATCGCTAAATATGCCAATTAAAATCACTATAATCATTTTAGGATCAATTTAAAAAACACGGACATTGTTTGATGAACTGCCCATCAGAACAGAGAGACGTGCTGCTAGTGGGATGAGGTCAGACTGTAGGAGCATCAACGCTGAACGCTTTGCGTCCTCACTTCAGGTCTCGACCCAGCATCAAACACATGCAGTTTATGATGTTGCTGAGATAGAAACCTTGTTTACCAATTGTCTTGTTTTTCAAATATTTGCTAATCTGGAGAGTTGATCAACATACTTAAAAAAGGAGGACTTGATATGCTAGATGCTGGGTTTGTCCAAATTCAGCAAGTACCCCTGGATGCATCAAGCATGAAGGGGCTGGGTTGGAACACATTGCAAACCAATACCATATTTTTTGGTAAACTTTATTTAAAATTTTACAGAGGCCATAAAAGACACAAAAAATACAGTACAAGATAGAGAACACATGAATGGTTGTTTTAAATTAAACATTAGCTTAACGTTATTAATTCACAATGTATTTTTATAAATGCAGTTGGTTAGGGTTAGGGGTCGGGGTGAGGTTAGCTTAGACAGTTCCAAAGATGGCGTTGGATTGCAATGTGTTCCAACCCTGCCCCTTCACGCTTGATGCATCCAGGTGCCTCTCAAATTCAGCAGCTGCATCCAAATTCGGAATTGTAAATTTGACACATTTACACAGAAATCTGTGGTTAGTGGTAGCGTAAGCTAGCTTTAGCGCTTCTGGTTGAGAATTCAAATTGTTTCCGGAATTAATCATGTATGCAAAATTAACAGCAATGTTAATGCTAACTCAGCTTTATCATGAAATATTTGATGTTTTTAGGCTACAGAGTTGTTTAAAACAGCACAGATCCACCTTATCAACCTCGCTATTAGCAATTAGCTCGTCTGTAGCTCCCGACAGAGGTGATCGAGTGTTCTCATCTTTTCCATAAACGTCTATTTTAGAGAATTTGAACTATTGCTATTTTTCTACATGTATTTAAGACAAGAAATTAATGAAACAGTTCAGAAAAGTAAGGTAAAACATACCAAACATACATCTATTGTAGTTTTGAGCTTTTATTTATATTTCTCTGCCTTATGACAAACATTTTCTGTTGGCAAACATGAATATAGACTCAAAAAATGCTCTTTACTGCAAGTTATTAAAATTCCCCGCCAAGATACCCTACTATTGACTTATATCTCTTCAAACCCAAGTCAACAGCAGGTTAAAGGTTGAACACAGCCCTCAACACCAGCTGTCCCGATCCTCTCTCATTTCCAGTAAGTAGGGCATAAAGTCCATCGTCTTTGATTTAATTTAACGAGTGGTTATGCTAATGGAGGTGAAGAATCTCTGCTTGATATGGATCATAGCTTGAGGGATCAGTGCAACAAAATCTGATCTGAGGGTTAACTGGATGCACCACAACTGTATCATGTAGGTCGAATGCTTTGGGATTGTTCTAAGGAGGGGGGAACTATAGAGCCATACTTATCTGAACTCGCCTTCTGTTCTGAACTATATTTGGCAGTGCTTGCTGTTAACCTTTAGTCAATGATATAACTCGGGTAAGTGGTTTGTCTCCTAATTACTAGCCTTGATTTTTAGAATAGCACTCAGTAATTGAAGCTATAAAAATGTCCCCAGGTGGCTGCGACCAGTCGTAAAGGCACAGCATGCGCGCGCTAACCGGAGGGTGAACATTTGGTTCTGTTCACTCGTTTAAAGGAAAAAAATCAAAGAACTCTGTTACATTCTTCAAGTCTAAAAACCAAACTTTTATCTAAGAACACTGAACCAATGAGGAAATGAAATATGAGCCCCTTTCAAAGCAGATGTAAAAAACCTGTTTGTCATTATTAATATTTCAGCGCTTGGGCAAACGCTGCAACAAGTGTCACTGTTTCCAAACAAGTAAACATGCAGCAGCATAATGATGCATGTAATTATTCATATGAATATGTCGTCACACTGTGAAACAAGCGTTTTAAAAAGGTTTTAGGGGAACGGTAGACTCAGAGCACAACGGTTTTCTGCTTCTAGGGGATGAATGTGTAAAATGTAAACCTCTGACTAGAAGGTCAACCAGTTAGTAGAGCATATTTTAGGTCCTATATACTATATTACTTTGAGAGTAACTGTAAAAACCAAACTACTAAACTAAGACATTCTAATCACTACATTGCATTACCATTACATTTTTATTTACGGTATTGCAAAGCAACCATACATAGGTGCTGCCAGACCCTCTAACTCGCACCAGCAGACAATGTAGGGGAAGTGACTCGGCTGGAAGTGGTGTTCGAACTGGCAACCCTCCAGCTGCAAGGCGAATGCTCTACCTACTGAGCTACTGCTGTCCCGTACCATTTATAATCAGCGGTGCATGGGCATTACCATCTAGTACTCACGTGATGTATTATGCATACTTCTCCAAGCCCCCACACCCAGGTCCTGGACCCCGTCTGTACCCGGCAGTCTCTCGTTAGTAAAGAGAAAATACCTATTGACCAGGGTTACTTAAATATAAAACCTAAAAGGGCCACATCGACACATGGAGCACATTGGAGTGCATTACACTGACAGCCAGCACATCATCTCAGATGGACAATACAGCACTGACTTGCAATGGCACCCCACTATAGACGGTAGACGTAACACTGGTACTAAACGAAGCATAGTGGTACACATGCACTATTTTTGGTGCAAATGCACCCTGCTTATGTGCACCCTTGACTATAAGCCTTATAAAGTTTATGGCATTTCATTTTTGGCTACAATACTTTTATGAATTGCAACCTTTGATTTCAAGTCCATGGCACCATTTGTGCTTCGTAGAGCCTAATTTAGTCCCTAGAACTTATTTGTAGATATACAGAACTCAACTTAAAAAACAAATGATCTGGCGCATTGTGGTAGACGGCAAAAATGCGCAGCAGTTTTGCATATGAATCTCGCAGCCCGTGATTACACAATAAGTTTCATCCTCTTGTCGGGCGCTGCGAAAGATTGCTCATATGACCACGGACACACACACCTCCAGCACCCCAACCCAAGACTAACTCACACTGAGAATGTGCACATCACAGATCAGTGCCAGGTACTCCCTTGAGTACCCCAATGACAAAAATATGTGCACCCCTTATTAGACCCCTTATTGCCCCAAATTAATATAAAAAAGGCATTGCATTGTCTTGGGGTGTGGATGTTAAATAGTAAACAATTCTTATCACTTCTAAAATGAAAGAAACTCAAAAGCACATGGTATTAATAGGGTATGTTTTTGTTATCACTTATTTTTTTGTTGACGTTGGTTTAGCCAAAAGTCCTGGAATAGTAATCAACTCTTACTTGTGTCTTGGAGTGCTTGGAGTACAAACGTAAGTGGAGCACCTCTGGTCAGCGTTACACCATCTCTCCATTTTACCCCAGGCTCTTAAAGATAATTAGATACAGAATAATTCACCCAGCTGCTGAAATTTTAATTAACACATCTTACCCCATATGCCATACTCTGAATCCATTACGATAAAATAACTTGTATTTAAGAGAAGTGTGAGTTTGTATGTAGAAAGTACTTCTGTTTACGTTTTTATATTTTCTACAACATTCAAGGTCTGACAGCAGACGTGTTGGCAAGTTTTGGACCAGATGTAATTTAGTCCACCGGGCCGTCGTCGCTCCAAGGTTAATTGGCAGCAATGTAGCGACGCTTCAGATGCTAATCAAACCGTTTTCTAGCTGCGTTTTTGTGCTGCTTTAAAACGAAATGCCATTAAAAGACACAGACGGATCAAACTTTACGGCCTTGGCTCTCTGGCACTGGAACCTCTCTATAATTGACTCAACAGACAGAAAGTTTCTGCTGCTACAAATGTGTGAAGCTAACAGCTCTCGGGAAACGACCGCTAGCATGGTTTGTTAAATCTTCAGCTGTGATTTTGGTTTGGGATTCATTATCTAGATACTCATCGTCTTTGGTTTTAGCAAAACCAAATAAAGTTTAAAGCGCCGCTGAGCCTGCTGTGGTTCTTAAAAAGCTTAGAAACACTCATAAAAACCTTTAAAGTGAATGATCTAAACGACACACAGCTGTGACTTCCCCAAAAACGTTAAACCTGTAGAATTTGCAAATTGACAGAAAATACCGGTAGTTTCAAGTCCAACACAAGATTTTGTCTAAAATATGTGTTTTAATGGATCAGACGTTGCGGCATAACTGATGGAAAACTAAAGTAGGAAAATTTACTGTCTGCAAAATTAAATATATGGGGAAATTGTTTTTGTGCTTAGAAAAACAAACCATGTTCTGAGAACAAATAAAGATGTATATATACATATGCTCTAATGTCATTATTCAACAGTTTTTCTTTAATTTTTTTTGACTTGTGTTAATTTTGTAACCCCCACCCCCATGTAAATGAATGGAACATTTTTTATTATTATTAAAAACAAACCACATTTTAAAGTTGCAGACATTTGTTGATGTTGACGTTCTTATCGTCTCATCTCCTTCCGCCTATCCGGGTCCGGGTCATGGTGGCAGCATCCCAACCAGGGAGTCCCAGACCATCCCTAAGGCTGAGCCCGACCACCCTGTAGAGAAAACTCATTACGGCTCCACGATCTCGGTCTTTCGGTCATTACCCAAAGCTCATGACCATAGGTGAGGATTGGGAGGTAGATCGACCAGTAAATAGAGGGCCTCGCTGTCTGACTCAGCTCCTTCTTCAATACAAAAAACCTGTTCGGCGTTCTTATGTTTTTGGACAATGTTCAGCTGCAGTTAGGTATTGTTTGGTCTCTCTTAAGTATCTCAGAGAATACCTGAAAATAGCTCGGCCGGAACGTCAATTTCTCATTCCTCTTGTAGAGTGGGATTATTAATGACATTCTGACATTCTCTCTGACCCGTGGAAATGTAGAAAAACTCTGGCTGTATTTCTGCTGCAAGTTATAACTGTTCATATCATGTCAGATGTCGATTTTTCCGATTGGAGGGCCAAGACGCAGACTTCAGTATTCTTTGGCGATTCCCGGTGGATAGAGGAAATGACTCATTTTTAACCTCCTCCTCTTGGACTGCATGTTCTTTTGTAGTATTCAAACAGATCTGTGACATATTCTTATTTTCCTCAACAGATTATTCTAAAAACCCAGCAGTATTCAATGTATAACCCTCATGCTGTCTTAGGGAGTCAAATCGACCCCAAAAGACTAGTAGGTTGAGTAGGTGAGCCAGGGTGCGTACCAGGACTTTCACCCTAACATCCCAGACTTCTAAAAGGTTCTGAAATACAACAGCAGCTCCTGTTAACAGGATATTATAGCTTCACTTCTGAATGTTTAAGTTAAAATGGTCCCCTTTATCAGACTGTTTGAGAAAACACACCAACATCCATCAACCTAGGGTTAGATACAGTTAATTATATTTACCCCACTCAATGCATCAATAACCAAGCACAACATTGTAATTCCATGTATTTAACTGGGTCCTGTGTATCCACTTTCATGGATTGCTACAAGATCTGTTGCTTCTCGTCGTCTTTAAGTGCCGCGTTGACAATTCCAAGAGAGTCGTAGACATTTAGGAGCTGGCAGTAAGACGGCTAATTCGAAGCTTCAGAATTCATTAAACATCTGGTTCCATGAGCCTCACGACAAGTGAATTAATCTTAATGTTTACAACGCACACTGTAGCCCTTTGATGCTGAAACGAGCACACTAATGTTGATAAGATATGCACAGCTAATGAAGAGCCTGTCTTCGATTCCCCACTCACCGTCTGCGATTGCGACACACAATCCAATCAACCCCTCTAGCGCAAATATCGTCACCCAGTCTGTAAATAAGGTAAGCAGGCAAACCGTACCATACACGTCTACGAATCAGAGCAGCTAAATTAATACCCGTCTGCTGAGCGCTTTAGTATGTCGCAGTATATTTGGCAGGACCAGTAATTATAAAACTAGGCCATATTGCAATGGGAGATAATTAACGTTAGCATGTCCCTGGGAGGTTTTTGTGAAGTAGGTGGGGGGAGGCTTTGACACAGCCTATTCAATTATGTCCTTTCCTGTGGGTCTGGAAACCCAGAATATAGAATATCTAAATTAGGCACATGACAAATCTCCCACTGTGTCAGATGGAACAAGTCACGAAATATGTTTGAAGTTTGATACCGTGTGTGGACACAATTATTAGTAACCTTTCTCAGTTCGAAATGAAAAATAGATTAGTGCTTTTGAACTACAGTGAGAGCTTCATTAATGCGAGCCAGTTTACAAATAAACCCCATGATGCTCCCCTTCTGGGGGTTGTTAGGGGCTTTGTTATCCTGTTAGCGTTGAAGTGTGATGACTAAGCAAAGACGGAAGACAGAAGCACTGTGTATTTATACACACTGCTCAAAAAGTATTAATCGCACTTGTGAAATTTGTGGAAAACAATAATTTCACGCTACAATGATGATATATTTTGAATGTAGGGCATTTAGGAAGAAACATGCAATGGTGATTTCCTCTTCTCAAACTATTTAGTGAAGCAAAAGCCAACAACAGTGGTGGATATACCCCCATAAAACATGTCAATGTCTAAATAACTGGTCATGTGACCTTGAGCATTATTACAGCTTGACATCTCATGCTGTTCACAGGTCGACTTGTGTCTGCTGAGACATGACATCCCACTCTTCTTCAAGGGTCCTCGTGTCATTGAGGGTCTGGGGTTCGAGTTACCAGCCTAGATGGAGACTCAGCTGATCCCATAGCTTTTCTATGCAAAGCTGGACTGGGACCCAAAAATGTCCCTGGCTCTTGTACGCTTGTATGTTTGGTATGCTGTGACTTCAGGGGGTCACATACTCATGCGTGGGCACATGTGTTAGTCCACTGGGCATTGTCCGTTACATCAGACAGCCTGTTTATACCTGTTTCTATAAGATTCAGGTCTAGAGAAAGTGCAGGTCACTCCCTCTGAAGTACCCAAGTCTCCAGCAGCTGTTCCCTAATGATGCCACCTAGATGAGCTGAAGCATTGTGGTCCATGAAGATGAAATGAGGCCTGTGTTGATGCATAGGATCAATGTCTGTCCATTTAGTGTGGAATTTTCTCAGATCTATTCACAAAGTGTAGGACAGGTATATATTGACTATACACACCCGTCCATACTGAAACATCACCACCAAAGGCTGGTCTGGTGACAACAGTAGCTGATGCAGTGTCTCCTTGATATCTCATTGAATCATTTCTGCTCAGCGTGAAACAACTGTCATCAGTCCACACCACTGAGACCCTCTGGTTCCTCGTCCAGCGTAAATGCTTCCTGGCTCATGCAAGACGACCGTGCCTAGTGGTGTGGACCTCTGCAGGACGTCTAGTACGCTGACCACACTGATGTAAACTGTTTCCAATGATCTGACGTGACACTTGGGTGCCTTTCGCCTTGCTTAAATGTGACTGGAGTTGTGTGACATTCATCATCTGGTTCCTCATAACACTGTTCACAATGAAGAGGCCAAAAGATGCAAACTTCTATGTCTCGTATCTCTGTAGATACTGCTGATGACACCTCTAAGCTCAGTGGTCATTTCTGTTTGAGAACATCCTGTTTGAAGCCTAGCAACGGTGAGGTGCTGTTGATCAGTTGTTAGGTGCGGTCTTTGTCTCATGGTGTTAAAAGTGTTTGTAATCCCACGAGCGATCCTATCCCCCTGATGTTACTCAGGCGTATACAGGCATCGCATATGCCAACCCTCCCTTTTGAAGAAAAGTCAAATTATAATCCAATGGGTGGTAAAAATCCAAATTGTAATCCACTTAGAGGTTAATAATCCATTTAGATGGCGAAGAAGTAAAGGTGAAGTCCTTCTTGATCAGGGGAGAGCTTCCCCCTTCTGCCGTTCAGGAACCACGCCCTTCGGCCTACCGACGGCAGTCCGACTTAAGCTGGGGAGTTTCCATCCAGCATGGCGTAGAGCTTCAGTTCGTGAATCCAACAGGGCAGGAACAAAGGCTGGGGTTTGGTCAAGATGGAACCACTTTCAGGTTCTGGTCGGTGGAACGTCCTCAGAGCCCTAACTCACAGCTGGTACCTCCTGAAAGGGTTACTTCCCCAAGCCTTGTCCACGCACAATCCTCTCAACGTCCAGTTGAGAGCAGGGGAGGAACAAACGCAGTTTCAAATCAGTCCAGCCTTTTTATACACACACCAGTGAGGCAGCATTACTTCCTGTTCAGTTTTTAGGGCGGTGGCTACTCAGGGCTCAGTCTCTTATCCCTTCTTCCTAACACATTTCTTACTGTAATATGGTCACTCTGCTCACACGACGACGTTTAAACCAACATAATCAACATATATAAAATGATTACATTTCAACACAGACGTTATGCATAAATCATTTCACTAGAGTGCTAGATGTTGATTCAGACGCTCGTCCTCCCTCCACTTTCTCTCAGCAAGTGACCTTTGACCCCTTAAGGGGTCTGATCTGAGACGAGAACCAGTATCAACCCGGTCTCTTTGTTTCTCCGTTTTCTTCAGCCATTTCTGACTCAGAGCCTCGTGGCTTGGGCTCCATTTCCTGTCAGCACTTCCTGTTCAGTGAGGCCTCCATGCTGAGTGCCGTAGCCCGGGAATCTGAGACATCTGAAACAGCACCTTAACACCACCACATCCAGGATAAATCACTCTAATCTTAATGATAGGTTTACTTAATATCATAAGAAACATTAAGAGTGGTTAAACCCTTTTAAACCATTCATTTTCCAGTGTGTTGACTTATCTTCTCATTGTAAAATACTGTAACGACGTCACATTAATACCTTTTAGCTTTAATGTTCCATATTTTAACAACTCATGATTTATACTGTTCTAAACTGTTTTATATTGCTTTCTAGAGCAACTTTGCTTGTTAGGTGGTGATCAGTTGTTAGGTGTGGTTTTGTCTCATCGTGTCAAAACATGAACAGCATGATGAGAACTGTTTACATATCAATTTTAACTGCAGGAGATGTATTGGTTGATTCATAGATCAAACACCTGTTGTGAATTTAGCCGTTTAGCTCCTTGTCGGAGGACATCAAGTTGTGTAAAAGTACTTCAACACTGAGCAGCTGGACATGAGGTTTAGATATGGTCACACTAAGGTCACCTGTAAAGGTCAGCGTGCATTTTGGATTCATCCTGAAAGCCAATTTTAAAGTTTTCTTCTTTCTTTTCTGTTTGAATTGAGAAAGCATTGAAAAAAAATGTGTGTCTTCAATGTTTGATGGTATGAGTCATAACGCAACATGTGGATTATTAAAATTTGTATATTTATAGCCATTAATCTTTTATTATAGAGTTCAGAAATCCCTACGGACACACTGGAACGCATTTACACCACTCCTCTCACATTATCAGGTTTCCATTACTGTACTGAAGGAAAGGGAATATATGAAAAAGGGAAGAAATAAAACCCCGGCAACACTAGATCAATTAATGAGATGCCAGAAATACTTCAAAATTGCCTATTGATTTCTTTTTTCTCCCAGCAAATGTTGAGCAGTGGAAGTTCCTGCAGTGTCATGATCATAAGTTTGCTTGATGAAATTTGGAATGGCCCTCCAAATGATGCTCACGACTTGATGGGGTTTAATAAGGCTGCAATTATAGGAAAAAAAAATAATAAAAAGATGCTGGTTGTACACTTGAGATGTTGGTGCTCTGAAAATTATGGACGAAATTGGTTTCTTAATGGATTTAACGGAAGGCACGGAGGAGTGAGGGTGGGAAGGAAAGGGGCTCTTATAGAAATGACAATACCGGAAAAAACCAATTTGCAAATATCACACTGTAAATAAGATGGCCATCAATATAATGTGTTAATGAAAATACTTCTTTTGATGCCAACACACTACGAGAGGTCCGATTTGAAAATGTTCCCACCCTTTGCTCTGAATCTGTTGCATTATAAACCGAGAAATGGGTCACTTTTATTGTCGAGGGAATTCCAAACATCACATCTGACCCTCTACGCGTAGTCCTTCTAACGCCCGCACACTAGATAACCTGCTATAAATAACAGATACTCAGAAATAGAGGTAATTGGTAGATAGAATGGATAATCACATGGAAGGTGTTCACATTTTAGCTTTTCCTCACGTATGGTGTCATATCGTCAAGACATTGCTAAAGGCTGACTTTAGTGTCAGTACCTGGAAACCAGTAGCTTCTCATTACTACAAAACCCTTTGTCTTTTCTTTGACAGAACCAGAGGTGGCAGAGTTTCAGCCAATCAGCAGCAGCTGTGTTTGATCTGCCGCTATGTCAGAACCCAATGAGTCCAACATGCCTTGCACAAGAGGCAGGTTTTAACAGAACGGCTTTATGTACTCAATATATACAGTGGTTTCAAAGGGTTGATGGGATAATCACCAGTGTAGATGTCAGAATGGCAGCCTGAAATAGAAATACAGTGAATATTTTTGCATTGGTGCTTATAGTACTCTTTTAAAATAAAATGAACATACAGTGCAAAAATATAACCAGGCTTCAATTTTATTTTATTTTTTTGCCACTGAAATATAATTTAATACCAAAAAAAAAAAAAAACCCAATAAAAATGATCAATGGTATTCCTTTATTGGCCAAATTAACTCATTTACAGTCATATTTTGGTTTGAGACCTTAAAACATACCATAACAATTAAATATATCTTCAACCTAAGTGGCATCTGAATGAATACTGCAGCTGAATGTTAGAATTAAAAACCTCGGTTTCAGGTGAAGAAGCAGGTACAACAGGTTTAGGCTCCGCCCACCACCTGACTTACCTAGAACTAAGCAGGAAACAATTTGTGATTCTTCATCTCTACATAAAGACTCAAGACAATCAGGTTGAGCTTCAGACCAAACTAGCAGCTTCCTCTGAGCGAGTCCATCTCTAGGAGAGAAAAAGTCCAGCGCTGAAGGCGAGTTAGAATGGCAATGTTTATGTATTTTTCAGATGCTTTTATCCAAAGCACCTTACAAATGTTATTGTAAAAAAAAAACACTACTTAGAGGGACGAACACTAGTCAAGCTCTGCCAGATGTCACAGTGTTGGAAAAGAACACAAGCATAGAGTGAAGTGCACGAAGAGAGTACAGTAGAGTAGGGGAAGGGAGGTTCTAGCCTAGATGTTATCAGAAGGTGGGTCTTCAGGAGTTTCTTCAAGATGGACAGGGACACCCCTGGTAGCACTTGGTAGGTCATCCCACTATTATGGACTGACACATAAAAAGATTCTGAATTGCCTTGAGTGTGGTGTAGACACTGCTAGCTGATGATCGTTTGATGACTGGAGTGACTGAGCCGTGATGTGCTCTTTTAGGTTGATTGAAGACCAAACGCACCACTGCATTCTAGACCATTTGTAGAGGTTTCACAGTCCAGACTGGAAGACCAGTTAGAAGGGTGTTGCAGCAGTTGAGGTAGGAGATGACCATAGACTGCACCAGGAGCTACACAAGCAGTCTAGTTATAGAGAGGTTGAGGTAAAGATGGTGGGCTTTCATCTTGGGATGTCCCAATCTGATCACGTGATCAGAAATCGGGCCCAATCACGTGATTTCAGACTCAATCAGAATCGGGCATTACCTCCTGATCCAGACTCTGACATATATGTATATATAATATATTCTCATTATTTTTTAACACATCTATATTTATGCGGTGGTGTCACGAACGGTGGCTGTGAACAGGCAGGTGGACCCAAGGTGCTGGTAAGCAGGAGGCAGGAGACGGAGGTAATCCAAAAATGATGGTCTTTATTAAATAAACTGGACAGGACTAAGACTATGACGGACAGGACTATGACTAACACAAACAGGCTAAGACTAAACAGGCAGGAACAGAAACAGATGAACCGAGGACGAGACAAGAAACAGAAGGGTTTAAATACTGTGGTTGAAATCAGCGGAACAAGAAACACCTGGAGATACTTGACACGTGAGGGAGGGGCGAGAGCAGGAGCCAGGAACACAGGGGAAACAGACAAGGTAAACCAGACCAGACAAGAACTAAAACAGACCAGACAGGGGATCATGACAGGTGGCACAGAGTTAGACCTCTCGACTCCACACAGAAACAGCAATGAGTTCAGCATGACATCACTATGTTGCAGAGATGCTATTGGTTAAACGCCGGACAAGTAGAACATGGAAGCAGCTTGAAGCGAAAAATAGATCTGCTTCTTCGCTCTTCTTTATTCCTCTTATGTAGGCTCTTACAGACAGGGCTGCTCATAACTGATTCGCCAGTCCACAAGTGCACCAGATGTCATGTGTGCGCAGCAGAGTCCTCCGCTCGAATGCGCCTCACGGACCAGGTGCCATCTCAGCACTGACCGCGCATCCCAGGAGTTGACGAGCCTCACACCCAACTGCAGGGAGTGGCGGAGCAACACTCACTGGGGAAGCTGCAGATTCTAGACACAGAACTGTCAAAGTCCTCAAACGACAGCAACAACCAGCGCCGTGGTCGTCAGGAAGTCCTGACCAGGGGAGGATTAAGGTGCACTGGGGCCCCTAGGCTACACTTGTTCAGGGGCCCCCTAGCCTAGACTATACTTGTCTGTGACCCAAAACTTTGACCGCTACAGATTGTTCCAATCGCTTGGATATATATATATATATATAAAAAAAACCAGCTGATCACAAAGTCTTCATCTGGAGAACTCTAATAACTCTCCCCGTCTGAGGGGCGCAGCGCAATGAGCGCATCCACGCGATCGCCTCTGACTGCAGCATTTATATGTCTCAGTTCAGTTCATAAATCCAGACTGATCTAGAAAATAAACCAATTTGGATGAAGGCTCTGGGGGTTCTCTGAACCGCTGAGCTCCCGGATTCATGGGATGAGATAGGAATTTTGGGTTTTCATGAGCTGTATGCCAAAATCATCAATATTAAAACAAAAAAAGGGCTTGAACTACTTCAGTTGTGTGTAATGAATCTAAAATATATGAAAGTCTAATGTTTATCAGTACATTACAGAAAAGAATGAACTTTATCACAATATGCTATTTTTTTTAGAAGGACCTGTATATGGACAGTCATGGTTAGGAACAAAAGAGAGTGTAACAGATATGTAAATGCTTGTTTATATTCCATCCCAAATCCATTCTGTATAGCCACGATTGTTTTGATTTTCCTGTGAAATGTGTTATATTTTATTTTGGCGGGGAAGCTTTTAATTTCCTATCTTGTTTGACAACGTCACTTCCTATGTGTTTGCTCTGAGCTGCGCTGGGGAGAGGTCAGTGCTGAGACTTGTGCTTTCTAAACTAGTGTTAAAACGCAGTCAAACTGTTTGAAATGGATCAGTTGAACTCACATTTGTTTCATGTTGTTGCCCACCTAGTTTTTTGTATGCTAGGCTGTCTAGTGTTTGGAACAGCACTTTATTGAAAGTGATTTTAATGGTATAGTGTCACATATTAGCTGTGATAATGCAGGGAGACTATAAGAGGTCCTGCAAGGCCTTTTCACCCAGAGTTGAACTCTGTAAACAACTCTTTAGAACACCAGATGTTTCCATCAGAAAAGTGCAGAGTCATGATTTTGGGAAATGTTTTCTACAAAGGATCCCAGACCAGGAGGAGGAAGGACTGACCATTTAAGGCAGAGTTATGAAACTTATCCTGTTTTGTCACATGGACATGGGTGTGTGTTGGTGAGCACGGAGCTGTGCTCATGCCTCAGAGTTATAAAAAAGCCTGATGCTCTGAGTCGGGGGCTCTCTATGAAAATGCTCTCTCAGTATGTGCTGCGCTTGTAAATAAGATAGGGCTTAAATAAACTGTAAATAGCTGCTTATAAGAACCTGGTCTCTCTGACTCTTGTTTCGAACCCGGCATATATATTTATGCCACAACAAAAGGAGTTAGGCTTCAAGTCATGTTATTTGGCTTTCATTCCTTGTTTTTGCGATACTAATGTAATTTGAAATGACTGTTTCCTCTTTGAAGGTGTGCATGTAGAAGCCTGAGTGTCTGAGCGTGTAGTGCTGTGCTGAAAACATTTAGTTTTGAACAGAATAAACCTGCCTGATTGGTTACAACATCCTGATGGCTCCTGTCTGTTGCTTCTACACCACGCACGTGTACACAACGCAGAACTAACACTAGAGGAATCGAGAGACATCGGCTACAAGAGCAAGGGGTCTAATTCATCTAGGAAGGCACAGAGTTGAGTGTTGTTTGTCTGTGTGAGACAACCTTTGCAAATTTGTGACAACTGAGATAGGAACAAAACACCTTCAGTCAGTTTGAGGGAAGTTAGAGAATGAAGGGAAACCAGGACTGACTGAACCTTCCGTCTTCTGTGTTTTCAGCTTCACTAACGGAAGAAATGGCTTCCAGTTTAGAGGAGCATCTCTACTGTCCCGTCTGTCACGACATCTTCAGAGATCCTGTTGTTCTGTCGTGTAGCCACAGTTTCTGTAACGACTGTCTGAAGAACTGGTGGAGAGAGAAACCGACCCGTGAGTGTCCAGTTTGTAAGAGGACGTCCTCAACAGCAGAACCACCCTGTAACCTGGTGTTGAGGAACCTGTGCGAGTCCTTCTTAGTGGTGGCTCTCTGCAGTCTGCACTCTGAGAAACTCAAATTCTTCTGTCTGGACCATCAGGAACCGGTTTGTCTCATCTGCAGAGATTCAGAAGAACACGTCAACCATAAGTTCACACCCGTCTTTAAAGCTGCTCGACATCTCAAGAGGGAACTTCAGGAAAATCTGGATCCTCTAAAGGAGAAACTGGAGCTCCAGAAGAAAGTTAAAGTTCAGTTTGATCAGACAGCAGAACACATTAAGGTCCAGGCCCGACTCACAGAGGACCAGATCAAGGAGCAGTTTAAGAAGCTTCATCAGTTCCTAACAGAGGAAGAGGAGGCCAGGCTGGCTGCACTGAGGGAGGAAGAGGAGCAGAAGAGTGGGATGATGAAGGAGAAGATGGAGGCTGTGAGCAGAGAGATAGCAGCTCTTTCAGACACCATCAGAACCACAGAGGACGAGCTGAGAGCTGAAGACGTCTCCTTCCTGAACCACTACAAGGCTGCAGTGGAAAGAGTCCAGCGCTGCCCCCTGCTGGATGTTCCACAGCTGCCCTCAGGAGCTCTGATAGACCAGGCCAAACATCTGGGCAACCTGGCCTTCAACATCTGGACCAACATGAAGAACCTGGTCTCCTACAGTCCCATCATTCTGGACCCAAACACTGCTGGTCGAGAACTCATCCTGTCAGATGATCTGACCAGTTTCAGACGAGTGGAAGATGAACAGCAGGTTCCTGATAATCCAGAGAGGTTTGATATATGGTATTGGTCAGCTCTGAGTTCTGAAGGTTTTAATTCTGGAAATCACAGCTGGAATGTGGAGGTTGGAGACAGTTCATATTGGCTACTTGGCGTTTTAGAAGAGTCTGCTCAGAGGAAAGGATACATTCAATCTGGATGGTGGAGAATATGGTTCATAAACGATGAATACATAGCAGAGTCACCGGTAGATCCTACCATTTATCTCTCAATACAGAAACAGTTCCAGAGGATCAGAGTGAATCTGGACTGGAACAGAGGAAAACTGTCGTTCTTTGATCTTGATACAAACACACACATACACACCTTCACACACACCTTCACTCGCAAGGTGCTTCCATTCTTTAACACAAAAGGTCAAATTAAAATTTTCTCAGACAAGATCTGAGTGGAAAAAGCAGCAGCTCTGATGGATCTTCTCCAAGTTGCTTTGAGAATTTTACATAAAGTACATCCAAGAGAACATACTAATAGATTGTTTGTTCAGTCAAAAATGATGAAATTCAGAGAGTTGGTTGAATTGAAAACTTTACTAATTACTGTATGTTCAAGGCTAGAAATAAGTTACTGCCACCTCAAAGACAAGGGACTTTGAAAACGACAACGTCCACATTTTGGACAGAGAAGACCGATGGTTGGAGAGAGGAGTTAAAGAAGCCATCTATGTCAAACGTGAAAAACCAACCTTAAACAGAGGAGGACTCAGATTTAATCTTCCCAGCACCTACCAGTCTGCTCTGAACTCAACTCCCAGACAATTCACGCCTCTAATCAAAACACCTCACCAGGACTCCAGTTGAATACAGTGGAGCGAACACCTCCTCAAGGGGGTAGAAGGAGGTGTGTCAAAGACAGAGGAAGGACAGTATATACGATTCTCCTTTACTACAGATAGAATTGACAAAGCTACTCAGATGAGCAGCGAAACGTCTTCAAAGAACCAAATAAGTCCAGTTGCCTTTATTGAAAACCCTTTTTTGGACTGCCAGCAGAGTTACAGAAGTTTTTTGTTTTGATCAAATGATGGAAAAAGTAGAAAGAAGTTTGAGTTTAAAAGAATATTTGTACGAACTAAGCAAATGTGCACTTCAGTATATGGAGTAAAATTATGGACTAACCTGGATGATGATTTGAAAAAATGTTCAACAACTGATCAATTTAAGAAAATGTATAAAGATAAAATGATAAAATCCTATGATCTTGTAAGTGAATGGAAGAGGATTGATATGCTTTAGTTCTGATATTGTTTGTAAAGAAAAGAAAGCTGTTTACTTTTTGTGTATAAGGCCATTTTGTATTCACTTGAAGGGGGTAGGTCATATAAGATTTTTCTTCTTCCTCCTCCTTTTTCACTCATATGATTTGTGTTTTGATTTGACGTTTGTACTTTGACTTTTTTTTTTTTGAGTGAAATAAACTTATTGAATTGAACTGTTGAGGTTGATGCTCCTCCTGTTAACACACGCCTTTATGCTCCAGAGCAACAAGATGACTCAACTGCTGCTTTTTAAAGGAGCTGATGGTCATCAAGTCATCAACAATCTGATCTGATGCTTTGACTGTGGCCTAGGGAGATCAGAAGCTGCATTCTATGTGGAACATCCTGGTTCAATTGAACCAGGTTTGAACGTGGTTTAAACCACATGCTGAAGTATCCTTGGGCACCACCAAAAATGGATACCCTCTGCTCAAATGGAGAGGAAAAAATTCCACTATGTTGTACTGAGGTAAATAGATATGTGGCCACAAAATACCCCCCACTCCCTCCACTGGGTCATCAATAATCTGATTAGGTGATCAACACTCCGATTGTCCCATGAACAATCTGATTGGGTAGTCAACAACCTGCATGGGTATTTAAGAATCTGATCAGTCTGAAGTCTTCTGGAAGTAGCAGGATGGACTTCCTGTTCCTGTGTTGTAAGTTAATTGTTGCTTGATAAAAATATTAAACTGACTCCTTCTCCACTTTTTAATCCAGACTCAAAACCCACCTCTTTAAGACCACTTACAGTATATGTGTCAGCTTGATTTTGTAGTATTATCTGTATTTTTGGTTCTGTATTCCATAAGGTTTCATGAGTCATTTGTTTTATCCTGTGTTTAATAAGATTTTTATCATTTTTAATTGTTGTACAGTGGCCTTGTGTTAATTGAAAAGCACTTTTACATAAAATGAATTAATATTAATAAAGTTGTAAATAATAACATTTACCTGCGATGGACTGGCGACCCGTCCAGGGTGTCCCCCGCCTCTCGCCCCTTGACCGCTGGAGATAGGCACCAGCTCCCCCGTGACCCTCTGTGGAGGACTAAACGGCTACAGACGATGGATGGATGGATGGATAATAACATTTATTCCAGTTTCTTTTCATGTCATTTATGGGTGTAGGTCACTCAGTGTTTTGAAGGAAGTTTATTTTAGTTTTAGATTTCATGTTTTCATTTTGAATGTTGTAAAACCAGCAGAAACAGGAATGCTTTTGAAAATAAGGAGGGAGATAAGGTCAGAAAAAATGTGTCCAAAAGGTAAATTATACCAATAATAAAGTCTTATGAAGTGATGATTGATGGAGCTCTAGAGTTGGAAGAAAAGAGTAAACTCTTCTTTTCATTGTTTTGTCTAAAATGGCTGTTAGTTGGTCCTCAAACTGACTTCAGACCAGAAACAAAGTGCGCCTTCAGTGGTCTCATTTCTAGCTTTTTAAATGACATTAATGGTGTACCACAAGGATCCAGTTTTAGCCCCCTCTCTATTTAATGATCAACAGTTTAGGATAAATCACATGATGCCTCTGTACTTCTCGTTGATATATTCAGCTCCACCAGACTGATGTCAGACTGGTTTTTAACCCTGCTGTTTTCAAACCGAAAGATTTTTCTGTCAAGTTTCTTCTTCTTTGGTATCGTTTCTACAATTGTGTTGTTTGACCAGTTGTCTTTTGATGTCATTGTTTTATCAACTGCTAGCTCTGGAAAATGAGAACAAGGGTCTCAATGAGGCTGACCAGTAAAAATAAAGATGACATGAAAATAAACATGTTGTTTATGTTCATTTACACGTCTATCCAGTTAAGATTTATAATTTTATCAACTTTTAAAGCTGGTGAATGGATACGTAGAAAGTCATGAACATAGAAATAGACGACTAAATACCAATACTAGATAAGGTATCAAAAATCTGTTGTAGTAGTAGTTCTGGTATCAATGGTTAGTAGTTCCATCATGATGATTAAAACTATATATAAGTAAAATGAAAAAAAAACATCCTCCCTCCAGCCTCAACTCAGCTGTTTTCAATCAGCAGATAAAATGTAAAGCATGCTGATCAGGAAGTGAACATGGGAATGAGAACCTCAGTTTCAGGTAAAACAGCAGGTCCAACTGGTTTAAGCTCCGCCCACCACCTGACTCATCTGTAACTAAGCAGAAAACTAGCTTTTGTCTTTGTGTATTTCTTTCAGATTGTGTTATTTGAATATATTTTAGGGGGTTCACACCAATGTTATTTCTAATACCGGTAATAGATTTAATTTGTTCGTACTGAAGTGATGTTTATCTCTAAATCTATATATTTGGACCGTCTTTAAACTCCATGAACTGATATCAGTAGTGAGGTGATAAAAGTGTATAATCCATTTCTCTTCCACATGTGAGAATACATTGGTTTTATTATGAAGAGCATCTGGGTTCAGCCCAAAAAGAGTTGACTTACTAGATTTAAAAAGAGCTTTAGAAGTTGCTATTGAACCTAACCACAAACTACTTATGCTAGCATCAGTGACTTCAATTTGATGCAGGCAGCTAAAAGTAGTCAATGGAGCTCAATGAATAGAGGGGTGACGTGCTCTTTTAGGCTGATTAGACCAAACGAGCAGCTGCTTTCTGGACCATCTGTAGAGGTTTCACCTCTACCAGTTAGAAGGGCAATGTACTGGTTGAGGTGAGGGATGACCATGGACAGCGCCAGGAGCTTGGTGGCTGGGTGGTTAGGTACAATCTAATCTTTAGTATGATAAGCTAAAGCGAAGCAGCACGGACGAGCAACGTAGGCAACGTGATCTTTAAAGTAGGGCTGTCTAATTATTGCATTAATTTTGATTAAATATTTACAGCCATATTTAGCATGTTGTTGTGTTTTTTAAATCATGTTAATCTCCTTTTAAATCTCTGTACTGTGTGTATATAACACTCATGAGCTCAATCTACGATGTTGTGGTTTATTCACACCCTCAGGCTCCTTAACTGGACTCTAAACGTCTGGTAGTTAATTAACAGCAGTCAGGACTACGCCCCAGAGTGTGCCATTCACACACTGATGGCAGTGAGCTACATTGTAGCCACAGAAGGGAGGCAACCATACACTGGTACCACTGAACCCTCCGACCAACAAGCAATGTAAGTGAAGCGTCTTGCCCAAAGATACGACAAAGCGTCCCAGCCAGAGTGGGGTTCAAACCAGAAACCCTCCAGTTGCGAGATGAACGCTCTACCTACTGAGCTACTGTCACCCAAAGTGCAAGTTGGACACAAGTTGGACATAAACCATTAGTTGCATCGTTTATGTCTTAGTTGCTTTTGGGGGGAAATGGTCGTTAATAGGTATTATTATTTGGAGGAAAGAAAATTTACAATAATTTAAGGTTGACAATCATTTTGAAGTTTCAGGAAAAACTACATGCTGTATCATAAGAAGTATGGCCAGCTGCAGACCCCATGCCCATCGTCTTGTTTGTATTTAGTGTTATTTTGGTTTTTGTAATCAGTAAACCAGGGACAATTTGACCATTATGAACCAATCTATTCTCTAAGCCATGTACATAGAACACTGGAGTTTTATGTTTATTCAAAACCTTTCCTAGAGTGATTTTCTTAGCGTTACAATAATAAACATTAAAATAGTGCTTTGCAAACATGTCATAATAAAAACATCAACATATACCAGCTGTGTTGACTTGTGACCTCAACCATCATTGGTTAAATACACAAACACTCCTTATAAACCAATTTCAGTGATTTTTATACAATTTTAATTCATTTTTCATGCAACAGGTCAAACAAAAATAACATTTTAGCTATACATTTTTAATTTGATTTCTACACATACTGTCATTAACCTCATTTGGTTCTTCAAGACCCACAGTAGGGTCTTGACCCCAACTTTGACACTACAGTTTTAACCCCTATACACTGTGGTTTTGAGACTAAATTAGTTTGAATTCTTGAAGTCCTTGATATCTGTGACTATAAAAGGTTGCAAATTAATACTTGAACAAAAACTAAATAAGAGCTGGAAACTAAAAAAAAACAAAATCTTTCTCAAACATTAACTCCCTGAGATGAAACAATTACGAAACCCAGAAAAGTGAAAGATGTCACACACTGCTTCGATTTCACAAGCCTCTTATTATGCTCCAGACGCAACGTCGTGTCTGCAAATGAATGCAGACTTTTCTGGGCGCGCGATATCTGTTTGTCACAATTTTATCCAACTAGTAGAAAGTGTCAGTTCCTAAATGAGGAATAATGTACCCCGTTTCCCAGAAAGACTGCGGCGTCCTGGCCGCCGCCGCAGCCAACTCTTCTGTTGTTTCGAGATAATTTAGAGCTCCTCTCGGATCTGTCAGTGCAAATTATGAGTTCAGCTCTTGTTTCCACTGGCTAATGATGTGGCGGTGGATGTTCATTTATAGCGAGCTGCTCAAAGAAGCTGGACAACGACACATCTAGGGGATAAAGCTGATTTATATTCTTTATAATCTTGTGTTGCTGCGCTAAATTTGCTTCAAACGGCCCGACGGTGTTAAGAGGTAGACAGAAGTCTGAGCATTAAACATATGGCTGCTTTCATTTGTATTCAAAGCAAGGAGATGCAAGATGTGCTACTTGGGCACCAATGTTGATATTATATACCATGTTTTGGGCTGAGTTCTTGGTGCTTAAGTACCGTTATTTATCCCACGTCTCACGCTGAAGTCAATCTCCTCCTGGTAGGGGTGTATAGCACATTTGAATTAAACAGAATAGCAAATGATAATCTAGGCAACATGAGGCATTCTGCACAGAAAAGCGGCGGTACGTTAAACGAATAGCCGTTAATATGTAGCGTTCCCCTCCGAGCCTTGCCTTTAGAGCTACTATACATTCATCCTTAAAACGATAACAGCCTAATGTGCATGCCTAAGGTGCAACACCCCCTCTGGATACAGCAATTTCATCCTCCACTCTCAATAAAGAGAGAAGATGGACTGTGTTGACACTGTGGTGGCATCCAGGGTTATTTTCCTCAGATAAAGGCATATTTTCTAGTCCAGATCTGCTGTGAAGCACAAAAAATAAAAAAGTGATGATATGAAGCTTATTTCAGTGCAAAGCTCACAGCGGCATTGTGTTATTCCACTGATCTGGTCTTCTATTCATCACCAATAGGGCAGCTTGCAGTTTTCATCCCTTGACATCTCCCAGATGGAGTGTCAATCCTCCTCAGAGGACCCGACTGAACTCCAGTATAACGTTTCACTTCTTTTCTTAGGGTATATTTTACCAGTGTCAGAGGGCCACTGGGAGTAAATGCCACTCATGCTATCAAGAAGTTCCCCTCCTTCTCATGTCTGCTCCGTTTTGGATTGCAACTGACAAATCCTTTACTTGTCAGCGCTAGCAACAGCCTACCAAACCCTTCATGCCACTTCAAAAGCAACTTGCTTTTTGAAGCGTGTGTGCAGTAGCACTTTCAGCTCTAAAGAGTTGGTTTATCCTGCAGTTGTAGACTGTCACGTCTGAACAACAGGGCTGGTTAGCTAATGTCATTGATTATGACAGGGAGCAGATTGATTCAGAGGGAAAGGAGGGCTACGTATGAGTTGTGTTTTTTATTCCTGATGTTGTTTAGTCCTTTGAAGCTGCATGTCTCATTTAGATAAGAGATCATTTGCTATATTAATATTTTTCTAGTCTTTAGCTGATCTACATACACATCACAGATGTATAAAAAACAGTAGAGAACCATCCACATATACAGAGAAACATAATGCAAAAGATTAAACTGTAGCTGGCTCCGGTCTAATCTAAGCCCCGCCCCCTTTGTGTTAAAGCCAATAAATTGTGAACAGCACTGATTTTTCCAGAATATCCCAAAATGTTTAGGATGGTTCTTAATTATCTGCATGATTCATCCTTTTTCTCATATTGGAAAAATAAACTTTGCAAAGGCAAGTTTAGTTTCCATGACGACGTAAGTGTAAGGAAACTTGAGGACTTTAGGGAAGGTTGGTGACCAACTGAATGGTTGTAAATTATATAAAAATTAGCATTCACATGTAAATGGATGGGATTATAGTCAGGTGACTAATTTCTATCTCTAGTCTCATTAATTAATTGGTGTCAACCATATAACTATCTCATAACAGTGAATGAAACTAACCTGAGGCTAAATGGATACAAAAAATGAGAAACTCTCTGAGGGTGATAAAATGTGGATGAATGGTGATTAACTAAATTTTGACGATAAATTTTGGAATGACATTTGTGTGAATAATGCATAAATTAGTAAGTCTTATAAGTAATGATGTCCTTATATGAGCTATTTAAGATGAAGTGTCTGCCAATACTGAGTCTCAGTCCAAGTCTAGGGGGCTTACACAGCAAAACCTTATAAACCACATACAGTAAAGCCATTAAAGTTATTAAAATCAATGCATCTGTAGAAGATCACATGCTATTATTCTTGCAAAAAAAAAGTATTTTTAAACACAGCTTTAAACAACAGGCATTTTATTGATCTCCTACCAGTATTTGTTAAATACCACTCTGAACTGAATATAAAAACACAAACAGGATCCATAGAAAGCAGGCGGTGGTTTTAAGAGTTGACAATGGCCTTTCAAACTGTGTTAATGAGTTCAACTGGAAACTGATTGTGAATGAAGCTCTACGCTCCGTTCTGACCTGGTTTAACTATGATTGGCAAATAAAAACACACTATTCTAAGTTGTCCCAGTGGTAATTTGACTTCTACATTCAGGCTGAAAGGTTTCATCTTAAAGTGTAAAATTGAAAACTAACTCAGGTTTTATACATGGCTCTACCAACATTTTCATTGGTTGCTGCCTGCAGCCCCTGATGAAGGCGTTCCTTCTTCTTGCCCAGCAAAGATCTGGTGTTATATTACAGTCTGGCACACGTAAAGCCATAGAGAGTAGGTCAACATTAGAGATCGATCAAATCATTAAAAAGTACCTCAACTGGGAGTCTATTACGGAACATCACAAGCTCCATTTACCAGTTTGGTTTGATGATCTTTAGGGTTTTTTATTTTCAGACATGTAGAGGTCATTAGGTACTTTATTATTTAACTTTTACTAGACATGTTTCGACCAATCGCTGCAGTCTTTATTAGAAGTGCCACAGGTGCTGGTGTGACACATCTATATGGTAATGTATTTAGCAGTTGCTTTTATCCAAAGTGACTTACAAATGATATTGAAACCAAGAAGTTACCATTGAGACTAACGAACTACTTAGACAGTCAAAAACTAGTCAGTCTGTGAGGTGACAGTGAGGGAAAAGAGAGTACAGAGGAGTAGGGGAAAGTAGGTGCTAGTCTAGGAAATGTTCTCTGAAGAGCTTGTCTTCAGGACTTTCTTGAAGACAGACTGGAACGCCCCTGCTCTGGTAGCTTGGTAGGTCATTCCACCATCATGGAACGACACATGAAAAAATTCAAGATTGTCTTGAGCGTGGTGTAGGTACTGCTAGCCAACAATTCTTTGATGACTGAGCCATGACATAAGCCTTTGCAAGATTCTTCCAATGGGCGTGACCAACCCTGGATCAGGCAATGAGTCAACAGAACAGTGAACCAAGACTAGGGACCTATCATCTCTCTCACACCTGGGATTTCCTTCTCCAGAGACCATCTAGTGGAGATGGGCATGGCCAACCCAGCAGACCTGAAGACTGCGGCCAGTAGTCGAAACATGTCAAGTTAGAGATAAATAAAATTGCCCCTACTGACCAAAATAACCCTATTGATTATTGAAAAAAGACACAACGAACCACGTAATGAGTTTGGTTTGATGTCAACAAAATAGATCATAATTTTCTGTCTCCATCAGCCATAGCCTCATGATAAATGGGTCAACCGAATGGGACCTTGCTTGTTCCAACCATGATGATGGCCAGAACATAAAACAGTGCCTCTCCATCATGAGGCGCATTAGAGTATAAATATGACAGGAGACAAAATGAATAAATAACACAAAAGAAAACAAATCAGAAGGCCTGTTAGCTTTGCCATCTTTGCGTTTTTGTCTATTTTTCACCAAGAGGTTTGAGAACAAGCGCCCGTTGCTGCCTTCTCCTCCCGTGACAGCTAATGTGAGCTGTATTCCACTTGGCTTTAGGCACAGTGACACACACATTGACATTTTTTTTTTAGCTTGTACATTTGCATGGATACACATCATGGAGTGATGGCCGACTAAGACAGCTCAGGGCTCCAACAGGAGTCTCGGAAGCAGTGTGCCAAACCACAGCTTGGGAATACGCCTTGAGAGGACTTTGGTGACACACTGCTCGCTGTGGATAATATATGAGCAGCTATGTGGTAATAGCAAATGAGGACATTAGGTTTCTGGCTGCACCTCAGAGCTGTGAGAAACACAGCAATGCCTTCAGTCAACATGTAAGTAATAATTCATGGCCCCCTTGTAAGTAACGTCTATACTTATATGCATTGAAAATGCAATTTTCTTATTTTTTCTTACACACTCGAATACAACAAGATGAGAAAATTGATTTCTTCTACAGAACACGGAGTGTGTTTCACCATTCACAGCTATTAATAGTTGTGTTGTTACCATAAAGAGGTTTTATTCAAATCTGCTGGAACAGCTTATTAAAAATAACTTTCCAGTTGCTTTTAGAGCACAATGACATGCTTTAAAGCAATCAGGCACGTCTATGTTTTGCGTCATTTAAATTGAAATGGCTGCATGAAATAGTGTTGTTGCCTCACAGCAAGAAGGTCGCAGGTTTGATTCCCAGCTGCAGCCTTTCTGCATGGGGTTTGCATGTTCTCCCCATGCGTGCGTTTCCTCCAGGTACTCAGGTAAAACCTGATATATTAATTGTTTCACGTAAATATTGTCTCGCTTTATCTGGGTCCGGGTTGCGGGGGCAGAATCCCAAGTAGGGAACCCCAGAGCATCATCTCCCCACCTCCACCAGCTCCTCCAACAGGCCCTTAAGGTATTCCGGGGCCAGATTGGAGGTGTATTTACTCCTGGGTTGCCCTGAGGGCCTCCTGCTGGCAGGAAATGCCCGAAACACCACCGCAGGTAGGTGTACAGGAGGCATCCTGACAAGATGCCTGGACAACTTCAACTGGCTCCTCTCCGTATTCTTCTCATTGAACTACAACCTTACGTTGGTGGAGCAGTTTGAGTGCACTAATGGTCCTAGGAGCTATGTTGTCTGGGGCACCTTTTGCTCTTGGTAGGGTCTTGCAAATTGATCCCAGGTGAAGTATGAGACAAAGAGCAGTTCAGGAGACTCTTCATGGAAGTAAAAGCACAGAGTCTTAGTACTCAGCCCTGAGGGTTACTGGGGTCCCACCCTGGAGTCAGGCCTAGGGTTGGGACCCTTGAGTGAGCACCTGGTGCCTGGGCTTTCGCCTATGGGGCCCAGCCCAAAATGGATACATGGGCTCATCCAACTGTGGACCAACCATCTGCAGGAGGAACAAGGGTCTGGTGCATTGTGAATTTGGGAAGCAGACAGAGGCAGGAGCTTTGGCAGTTCGATCCCCAGAAGCAAAACTGCTCATAAATGTCTAAATATATATTTGCCCAGGAAGGTTCTCAGCCATCTAGTTGATCGTAAACCTAGTAGATACATAAACAAGGCAGATGGACTTATTTGCCTACTTGAAGACCTCACAAGGAGGAAGAAATCTGATGTTTCAGCTTACCAATAGCTTTTAATCTAATTCTGTGACTGTTTCACAGCAATTAACCCCTACAGGAATGTGATCAAACCATCTTCATGTTGACCAGGTCAACCAGGACCCTAACAGCCTTCTAGAGTGAGAATCAAGGGTTTGATTTGTGAATTAGATCACATTAATGAAGCTCTTAAAGGTTAGATATACATTTCTCATAATTGTCTGTTTACATGAAATATTACAATTTTATTCTGATGTGTTTCGACTGACTAGCTGTTGTACTCCTATGGCGTAACCACTTGGTGAAACTTCTGAGGAAGACGGCAGTTGACTGTCGAAACACGTCAAGAAAAAATCTGAACTTTATTGATTTTCGACTAAAATATTTCATGAACTTAAATCAAATGATTAGCAGCTTGTTTCTCTGTTTTTTCAGTTTTAATCAAATCCTTGAATATAAGGCAGAACATCTGAGTTTTGTAATTTCTCAATCTACTTGCATAAATTTGTTCAAAATACAAAAGAAACAAAAAAAAAATCATAATACGGGTATAATAAAATCACAACGGTTTAATAGTCAGTACTGTTATTTTCGTAAATTTGGAAAAAAGGTCACACTTTTAGCCAACGGGGCTTTGTAGTGCCTTCCAGACTGAAACAACTCAACCAGGCTGAGTGATCAAACCCAGTAGCATGGTGAAAAGTTAAAACACAACATCTACAAAAGGTACAAAATTAATCTTTTTATAACTTTTACCAAAAACATGCTTGAAAATGGCCAACTATCCCTTAAGGCTTGTGTATAGGTAAGAGAAACAAGACTGTTGACCCGTATCCATCAATGAGATTGACCCTGTGCTCTTTGTACAGCCTTGGTTCATCTGAGACCTGACAAGCCTCTGTATGACTGTCTGTGGTTGAAGATTTTTGGATGAACTGTCAGCTGGGAGAACAGAAAGAACCCGTATTATTAGACAGAACTTTTTGGCATCTCTAAAAGCACAGAGGCCAGGGTACGGTACATTTTATGATCTCAGCAAGGCCAAATTGAAGTCTCATCTGATGAATGGCCTATTGGAAAGAGAAAGACATACTTGTGCCTGTTATGTGCGTTTTATATAGTTACTGGGTAGACGCAAGTGAAATGAATAGACGAGCCTCATTGATAGGTGCCTCTTTGAGCTTTGGCTAATAACGCACTGGTTCTTAAAGGAGTCAAATGAGCCTCTAAAGAGGTCTGAGTCAGATTAATAGGACGTTTGTTCACCCTCCTTAGGGGAATCCTTACACACATTAATCAGCTGAGATCTAAAGTTTAAACATGCCAGGGTTTTAGGAACGCCGCCTACATGCGATGCCATTGTTCGGGGCATGTATTGCCCTTTCCAAAATCCTCATCAAGGACACTGAAGAGCTATTTTCCCCTTCATCTGGGTAAGCCTTTCAGTCAGAATTTGTATTCTGTTTCATCAGCTTGTTAGTCTTTCAGTGCATATTCACCTAATGTGACTAAACTGACGAATACAGCCAGGCTCATGTTCAAGGGCGGTGGGCGTGAACAATGGCACAAGCACTCATCGGTTTCCTTCCCTCACCTATCTGTTTTATAAATAAATAAATGATGGAAAATGTCACGGCTGTTTGTGGGACTTACGCTGCCTGTCTATAAAAAGAGGAGATAACAGAACAGTTTTAGCATCAGTATAGAAAAAATCTAATTACTGCATTGCATCGTATTTTTTACAAAAACTGGTTGGTTTGAAGGTAAATAAGGTGAAACATCCAACGTTGGTTGACCTTTAAAGTAATGTCACTTTACAGATCGACTAATATTGGGAGTAGGGCTAAGATGGCTAAAAGGACGTGGGCAGAGCTAAATGGTTCAACTATTACAGAATAAAGCTATGCATTAATGATAATCACTGAAATACTTGTGAAATCGTTACATTTTGGGAAAATAAAGAAAAACCAACAACAATCAGATTCCTACTTGCTAAAACAATCAGGTGTTTATGTTGTGACTCTTTGTGATTCAGTAAATGAGTCACTTTCAGCCATTATACATATCAGTAGATTACAAAAAAGAAGTCTGGGAAGAGACAAACAACTTAATCAGACCTATTTTAATCCATAACTCGCCCCAATATTTGTTTTTGATTAGTAACTTCTAAAACATGCTTTAGACTTGTTGAATTTCCCTATGTATGATTATGATTTATTAGGATATTAAACTTAAAGCCACCAGTGGAAGTGTAGGGCAACTGCATCGATCAGATGAATGAAAACATGCTTGTTTGTGTCTATAATGTTGTGTTAATGGCTTCAGATTACTAAATAAAATGATGATTGTTGCTACTCTTAATGACAGATCCAGATTGCTACACTGTATGAACCATGTAAACCTGCATTGTGAATGTTAAATTAAATAAAAACTGCATGTTTGTGACAACAATGTTGTTCACATTATTGCCACATAGATAACTAAGAAATTTAAGGATGACTGAGCTGCTTTTTGTGAAAGAGATCTAGACTACAACGCTGTCTGAACCATGTATAAGATGCATCCGGTGCATTATGATTGATCAGATGAATGAAAACATGCCTGTTTGTCACAACAAGCTTGTATTAACTATTATGTGCACCCCTGTCTATATGACATCATTGTATAAATAGACAGTGATGCAGGTAACAGATACCGGTCCGCTCTTTTGCAGACCGGTGCTGCCGTGGTTTCTCTCATGCAGCCCGTGACAAGACACTGACGAGCTTCACATCCTGTTGCAGGGCATGGTGAAGAAGCGCACATACGCCAGTGCAAGCTTGTTGCACATACGCGCTGCATCGTCAGCTACCTTTCCTTGGAGAAAATCTCAAAGAGGATCCACCCCACCTCCAGAGACAAACTCATAGCAAGGCATGCACACACCTCCGTGCACCCCCAACCCCCTTGGAGATGAACTCATGAGGAGGTGGTGTGCAGCAAATTTTTGTTGCCGATTTTAATGAGAGAGATCTAGATTGCAGCATGTCAGATTGCATTACGGTTGTTGAATTAAATCTCCCACCTGTCAATCCTTGATTCCCTCGTTTAATGACAAAGTAAAACACCCACTAGAAAATCCACTCACCATTTGAACTACTTGGAATTGGTTATTTAAGGTAACATTTCTGCATGTATTGGCTTTAATATAGTGATCAGTACTTGTAATAATGTGGAAGCTGACCTCTCCATTTGCATGCATTAAAATGTGCATAGATTATATTTTGACAGTTATCTGGTGCTTTGGAGAGGAGTTTAATGATTAAAAAGACTGGACATACGTGGTTAATTTGGTAAATAAAACCTGGACGGAAACACGCATTTACAAACATTTGCATTATGAATTTTTAAGTACGGCGTCGCTTAAAGCCGACTGGCCAACATCTTGCTTCTTATATACGATCAAAGCACACTTCTAGTTCATGGTTCCCTGCAAACGTGATAAAAGACTGGACAAACACTCATGGACACAAGCATGCAGGGTGGTAAAAACCTTAAGAAGATATAAATAACCTTCCCCTGCTTCAAAGGGAGTGTGATTACAGTTTCACTCCTTAAACACTCACCTCTGGCGGTCTTAATCAAGAAGATGAAAAAGCTTCGCACCTATAGTGATGTATAGCAACATCTCGTGCAATCAATAGATTGAGATTCGGCAGTTTTGTACTCCTGATTGTGAACAGCAACAACAATAAAATGTCTTTCTTGACTTTACCCACTCCAATCGATACTGCATCTTTCCCCCCCCTGATGGTGCGGCTCCCCTTTTTTTTTATTCCTCTTTTCTTCTAAGGAATCAAAATGGATCATTCCCCCAAGCTTTTCAGTGTTTTCTTACACTCTGTTTTCTCCTTTATCCTGCCAGTCTCATTAAAGTTAAATGGTATTTTTCTTCAAGTTTCATTACCCGTCAGATTGCATTTACTGGAGGTTTGAACTATTTGCTAAAATAAGGATTGGAATCTGCTCCCATTTATAGATGTTTACACTCCTAAAATACTTCTAATTATTCATGAATTCTAAATTAAGCACAAAAGGAAGCAAAAAACAATATATTAATAAGAAGGGGTGATACCGTTGTGTTAAAATCCATCATAATACCCACTCACACTGTCCTACATGTGAAAGGACGTCTCAAGCCAGTCCTCGGCCTACTGGGAGTTCCTTCATCCGAACATGGGTTTCCAACAGCAATTCTCACCATCAGCACTTCTCATGCACGTTCTTGGCAACGCCGGTTGCCAAGTTAATTTCAAACACGGCGTTTACTGTACGGCGGGCTTCTTACGTGCAGATTTCAATGAGACGGTGGCTCTAGTGTTTTGGTACAGTGTGTAGGAGGACTACTGAAGTGGCTTGAAAATGGGACACCGGCACGAGCACCGGAGAGAGACACAGCTTTTGTTTCTACCTCTAAATATACAAAATTCAGCTTCTGTAGCCGTGCACAGACACCAGAGAGAAAGAGATGGAGGGAATGACATAACCAGCACTGGAGAGGGGATGTGTTCTGCCAGTGTCTCAAGCTTTTAATGCCCTCTTGCTGTCGGTTTGTATACTACAACTTAAAATGTTCATTCTGTCTGCTTGTGAGGCTTTTTTGTGTTCTTTACCATATTGTGTGCTTTTTGTCTTGGATTTTTTAGCATAGGTTCATCTTTTATAAAGGGTCATTCACCTTGGACATCTTTCTATACGTCTTCTCCTTCCTCCACAGAGAACATCTCTTGATCTCTTTCATAACAGAGTCACATAAAGGAAAACGCTGACAACATTCACCCATAGGACAATGGTTAAAGAGTTGAAAAATCTCTTTTCAGTGTTATTTGACTGCCTGATAGAAAAAACTTGTACAATGATTGATGTTGACGCATTCAAAAGGTTGGTTTAAGGAAGTCCTTTGACTTTATTGCCTGTAACCCTTGCAGGGTCTTTATTTTGGGGACTTAAAAAGTCTTGGGGTCAATTTGACCCCCTAAGACATCATGAGGGTGAATCAGCTTTATGGGTAAAAATGAGTAGAATTCAATTAGACAATGATGTGCTGTAGGATTATAAATGTGATTGAAATGCGTTAAATAGTAAGGCTTGTTCTGTTTTTAGGGTTGCTGTAACAACTTAGCTTAGCTAACATAGCTACCATTACAGGGATGTACTTTTTGGTGAAAGTAAATTAAAAGAGTGCAAAATCTTTCACTTTTAGTATTTTCAATTAGTCTTATAAAGGATGGGTAACCCACCAAGACTTTACTACAAGACAAGGTTTTGGATTTTTCACCAAATCAAAAGTAGTTTCAGGTAATTTGGTGTTCCTTTGCATCAGTAATTCCCAAAAATCAAGGTTGAGACTCCACTGTGGGCCACAAAACAGCAAGTGGGAGGGATATAATCATGCTGCAATAATTATTAGACAAGAAGAAAATTGTAGTCAAATCTAAAAAGTGTAATATTTGTTTGAACTATTTGTTATATCTTTGCTTAGCTGGGTTATTAGCAGGTCATTCGTCTCAAATCTGCTATTTTGTGGCCCAGAAAACAGGAAGGTTTAGAGGCCACTGTTTTCTCCAAGAATATCCAATTTTATAATTAAAACTTAACAGATGTACTTTCATTCATGTTGCTAGTTTTCTGCAATTCTGGTTACTTTTTTTCGTCAAACAAGTAGAGAAAGATGAAGGTTCACCCTCTCTAGTGCGTCTTCCTTTTTAATAGCATGGTCCGTTTTTTAATTTCTTTATCAAATATCATTTGTCCTAAAAATAAAACATCTAATTCATTTGAAATTCCATATATTCTTTATCTTGAGTAAGTCTCCCTTTGGCTGCTAAATAAACTGACTGGGTAAAGAACATCTGGGGGTGTTTTAGGTGTCTTGTAGCAGAATGTAAGCTATTGATCTTTTGGTAGATTACAGAATGGGGTCTCTGTGGATTGGACCTGCTTTCCAGAGATGCTATCAGATCCAATCAGATTTAGGAAGTCTGGAGGCCAAGCAAACACCTCAGACTAATTGTCTTTGAGTCATTCAAGAGCAGTTTTTGCAAGAATGCTTTCTACAGGAATGTGTTTAGTTTTCAGAATAGTGTGAGAACATAAAGCTTGGTCATTGCTGGTCTAGTTCTGACTGCATTTTCCATTTTTAAGGCCTTAAAATGCATTTTATAGAAAATATTTGGTTTAATGTCTTGCATATAAGATGAACCTCCTTTTCTGAGTTGATCCCATCAACAGCAGCAGAGCTGTCATCGCCATCTTGTCTGCTGTCAGGTATTCTGGGAAATAATAGCCCAGGGGCATTAACCATACCAAGTAGTGAATCTTGCCTTTAAAAACTAGATTTACCAGCCTTATTAATGTCATGTTTAGCTGTGGTTGTTTTTAGCCAAAGACGACACAAATCTGCAATAAAAAAAATCAAATTGCATTCAAGTAAACTAGACTGTAACTGCTGAATGTAATAGAAATATAACCCCTGAAGGTATGCTTTTATCTGAAGTGCAAGTGGAGAGCAAAGTAGAGCAACACTAAAAGGGGACACTTTTTTAAAGATGTTTTTCACAGCAGCAGGTTCCTATATTGCTGCATATGGTAAGTGCTTGTGTGCAAAATGGTGGCTTAAATTTGTTGCAAAACATCAACCACTGGGCACAAAAATGAAAAACACTTGTGAAGTTAGGGTATGATTTGACGAACAAATTCATACCTTGTCAAAATGTAAGCAACTGGAAGGCCTCCTTCTTCAACTGTTGCCCAAGCCACAAAGCACTGGTCCCTTAATACGTCTCCTGTAGGGGGTGAGTTCACAGGAGGGGTCCCATGTAGCTAGGGCAGACATGTCATGTAAAGGCTTGGCTACCTGTCACTTATCTATAAGCCTCTCCCAAGGCCCATCTCCAGGATGAGGCCATGGTATCCCTAGTCTGGGCAAGGTAACTTGAACATTAGTTCTTGCCATCTTTGAATTGCACTCACCCAGAACCAGTTTCCCATGGGAGACCCTCTGGGATGATTGGGGCACTCAAACCCAACAACTGCAATAAGATGTCAGATGTATCTCACCTGGAAGATCCGAAAGGGTTCAAATGTCGACAACTGGACTTCTTTGTTAATTGACTTTTAGAATATCATGACCTGGATGACTGAGACCCTTCACCAGCAAATCAACAGAAAGAGGGTTCCGGGCAGACTCGGTACTCACTGGAGAGATTATATTTCAGTGGGCCAAGGAATACTAACAGGTCCCCATGTTTGGGTGGAAGGAGGTGGGTCTCTACCAAAGCTGTTCGTCCACCAACATGGTTCTAGATAAGCAGCAGAAGACGGATGGTCTAATTTAGGGGTACTCAATAGGTAGGCCCTCGAGCCATGTACTGTGTTCCCCAAGCTGTCATTACGTAATTAAATCTATCATGAATCGGTGCGGTACCTCCCGCGCCTCTCCAATATACAGTATATAGGCAAGCAGCACACCCCATCCCCTGATCATGGTTCTATTGTGTGCACCCCCTCCCTGGATCGCAGACCCATTGATCCTGGAAAGGGGGATCAATGGGTCCAAGACCATGTACTTGTCCATGGATTTTTATGTGACCCTTTCAGGTTTGTAAACAAGTATCCCTGGTCTAAATTAAACTAGATTTATTTAGGACTCAGTAAGGACCATATGACAATATTCAACTCTACTGTTCAATGGGAAGCCCCATCAGTTTAGAAATGTAACTGTTCAAAGTTGGATTCTGTGCACAAATAAATCCACAACACCATTGAACCTTTCCTACTCTAGTCAGGATGATCCCCATTGGGCCATCAAACTGATGAATGTACAACAACATGGAAAAGACAAGTCACCCTGAGCAATAATCTAAGACATGACTCGTCTTCAGACCAAATATTAAGTCCTGCAGACAGCTCGTATCCGGGAATAAATTAAATTAACAAAGAACTGGCATTTTGGTATCCTTAAGGCCCTGTCACGGATGACTCATGGTGTTGCATGTTATGTCCGGAATAAAAACCAGAATTGAATGTTTGAGCAGCAGTCTGTCCTTGAGATGTGCATTTTTAGGAAGACAATGTTAATTGTAGCAGCTTTGGTTTTCAGAGTTAAGATTTACCTGGTAATTGCTGGGACCATTAGAGACTTTCAAAGAGAGGATTTAGTGATATGTGGCTGTATAAAAAAACTTTGATTTTCAAACATGTGTTTTCTGTAAGACTGAAAGATTTAATGACTCACCCAGGATGATGAGCAACAGATAAGACACTCCCCTCACCAAAGCACAGGATCATTTACTCCACACCTCGGCGCGGTGCCGATGATTTTTCAATTTCCATGTTCCTCCTGGGTTTGCAGAAACATATTGAGACTTCTGCCCTGAGTAATGGCTTTTTGTGACTGTCGAGGTAGCTTCTAGTTACAATTTACAACCGCGGCTATCTGCAGAAAGCACTGAGGAATACACATGTTTCGACAGCTCTATCAGAAGGGTGACAGGCATGACTGTGACAAAATGGACACGTGTAGTGGCGGGAAAGGTATGATGCACTATCTGAAATCTGACAAATTTAGGTTACACTCAGCAGCAGAAAAAGCAGCAATATATGAAAAAAATTCCCAAATTTGCCACAAGATTTGTAACAAAGCCAACCAGCACAGTGAGACTGTATAAATGCTGGCTATTTTAGTGTATAATTTCCAACGTAAATGACCTGCGGGGCTCCAGGTGTCATTAGAAACATGCTTTGGCGGTCTGTGTTTTATTGCAACGGTTAATTTTATGAGGGTCGTTAAGTGGGGCTGTACGCTGCCAGCAGTCAAGCTGGTTGAGTTTGTTAAGAGCCTAAACAACACCTCCAATCCGCCTCCAGAACCTAAATGACGTTTTGACTGCTGCCACTCACTCAGGACACTTGTTTCATGCGCAACTATGACAATACTGATATTAAAATGCCAAAATTATTTTGCCAAACGAAAGGTAAAACACCAAACTATGATAGAACCTACTACCTGCTGATTTATTGGTGTAGACCTGATGTTAATGTGGTAAAAATCTACTATAAAGCACTACATGGAGGCATATTTTGTAAATTCTGCTGGTGCTTTTATTTTGATAGAGAAACTATTATCCATTTTGTAAAATTAGTTTTCGAATTTTCTCTGTCTTCTTTCAAACACAATTTCTATCAAAAAATTCTAACAAAATTAACTCTTGGAGGAAAAATCAAATTATATATTGAGAAGTAGCAAGCCACAACACAAAAAAGTGTTTTTTTTAATTACAATTGTTTACACAATTTTATTTTGAAATCACATTATTAAAAACAGCCCTAAAACATTGTAAACCATGCAGCAATATTCACAACAATAACAAATCACACACTGCTTTTCATAGTAACATGAAGCAACAGTAGCACTAGCTACTTTATGCTAACCGACACTAGCATTGCTAACATATCGCCACAGTCATTTAAAATTTAAAAAGTGTAAATTGCTAACTCACATGCTAACTGACCGTTCCCTGTGTTTGCAGTGAGGCATACCAAGAATTGTGTGATATCCGGCAGACCAGAATGCATTATGGTCTATTTCTACTGATGTAGTGTACAGTCTGTATACTACTTGTATGGTACCATGTGACACGTTTCTAGGAACCTATGTAGTGGATGAAACATTGCAGTAAAAATGTCAAACACCACAACAAAATGGCTGACTCGCTATATAGTTGCTAATATCGTACCCTAGTCTCGAGTCAAAGAAACCAACTGGTAAATTATAAACTAGGAAAGAGTTCAGGTAACAAAATATGTCATGTCAACTTCTCCAAATCCACACGGCTTCTCCATATTGAAAGGAGTAGATTGATGGGACTCAGGCATCTGAATGGATGGATGACCTAACTTTGAGCTTGACCTATACTTCCCTATTTTATTAATGCAAAGCCTCATAGATATATCATGGGATAAGTTAACTGTTTTACTCAAAATATGGTTTTAAACAACCAGTATTGTTGATGTCAGGCTGAAACCTCACATCCGTTTGTCATAGCTTTCATATTTTTACCTAAATGAGCTCTACTACTTACATCGGTGTGTGGTTTTATGGATAACTCTCTATACAAATAGAACAAAAAGAGCTTTAAAAGAAAACATTTTTACAATTTGAAATAATATGAGACATGAATTTCCACCGCCATTGTTTTCACAGTATTTAATAAAGTAAAAAGACAAACAATGGTGCAGAAATTCAAAATAACTCAAATTTAATGGGAATACACTGGTCCAAGAAAAACCTAAAATAGCTTACGTCAACATAAAAAAACAGTTTATTTTACTGCAATAACTGAAAGTCACATTATTACTTATACTTGGACAGAATTACTGCAGATTACTATATAAAATCTGTAAAAGCTGATAAAATGTACTTTTTTAATCAACATTTCTAAATGAATTTGCATTCTAACAAGGTTCAGTAGACTGAGAAACAAGCACTGGCATCTTCTCTGGAAGTTTTGGCCACATTCCCCAGAGACACAGCCATAAAACGGTAACTGATAGATTCCTGCAACGCATTTATGGAAGGGGGTGTTTTTTTGTATCCAAAGGGTGTAAAACTTTATTGGAGTTGTTACTGGGCAAAACCAAGTAGGGGTTGGCTTTGGCGCAAACGACTGTCACAAGTAAATGCGTTTGAGTAAATACTCATGAATATTCCCCCAAACTAAATCAGTTTGATGTGAAAAATACAATAAATGTTTCTTCCAGCTTGGAATGCTTTCCAAGAGAGAGACGCATGAGATCTGCTTTGAGCTTTAGACACTTTATGAAGGTGATGTGGAACATTTAACCTCCATCTTTTGATGTAGGGATTAAACCCCCTCACCTGCAGCACTTTTTCACGGAGTGACTTTGGCTGCCATCTGCCCTGAACGCTTAAAAACGCAGCGCATTAACCCGTGCTCCTGGCACATGATCAATAAAGCTTGGAAGGCACGTGCGCAAAGCAGTAGGTGTGCCTTCCATCACTGAAACTAGTCACTCTTGGCTCTTGTCCTCCACTTTTCCTTGTCCATCAAGTTGTTTACATGTGTGTGATTTTTTTTTTTGTCTTACTTGGCCGACAGCGCTTCATATAAGCAGAAATCACTGCCACTCTAGAATGTCCTCGCATCTGAATCGTTGACCTTTTTTGCAGAGAGGAGGAGATTCCTGCAGCAATCTGATGGCAAGGATTCAACTGCGGGTTCACAGCGTTAGTGCTCAGCAGCTATCTCCTCCCCAGTGGTGTCATTAATAATGGGAGGCAATCTGCCTCACAGAGACGTGGCGAATGTAGTCATCTGTAGCACAGTGGTGTGACCAGCTAAATGTTGCTAATTGATATGGACAGCAGGAGCTTCTCGGTGTGTGGGATTGGAAGGTGGTGGGGGTGGAGGGCTGCGACGAGACCCACAAAAAGAGGTATACAATTAATTCCTTGTTCTCTTTTCCCTTCAATCACATGGATCCTTCTCTCTACTTGTACAGTAAGTGTCCACAGAGTGAAGAGACACATCTGTATTCAGCCAAGCCCATCTATTTTTACCCCCCCATCCAATGATTGATGCATCCTTTCAGCATGTACAGCCCTGCTATCCACAGGGATGAATAAACCACAGATGAGCAGCAGTCTGCAGGGAGTACACACACACCGTGCACAAGCATTTACAGCACACACACACATACATGCTGGAGTACAAATGGGTCCAGAGGAATGCAGTCATCCGATATAACACACAACAGCACATATACAAACACACTAGTCCGTCCCATCATTCACTTTGTTGCATCTGTCATGGATGCTGACTAGTTCTGTGGCTGTGTGCGCGCCGTCCGCAGGGGCCCGGCTCCGCTTTCATCTCCTCGATGGCTCCACGTCCATTCATCCGACATGCTCGGCGACAAACAGGCAGCCCTGACCGGTGAGACGCACGCCTCTCGTAAGGGTTGACTATTCGCCGAGCTTGACAAGCTAATAGGAGCCGGGTCGGGGGAGTGATTGAGGGCCATTTGTGGCCATTACAGCCAGACGTGAGTAATGGAGTTGACGTGCCCTCTTCTGTTGTGGGGTTAAGACACAAACATGAGAAGATGCGGGGGTCGGGCAGTGGATGCAGAGCTTAGGGAGCATTGTGAGGCCTCGGTCTCAATGACAGACCTAATTGTGATCCCTTTTTATTCACAGACACACGATTTACAGGATACTCACCTTGGAGGGCTATTTATATACGAATGAGTTCTAGAGAGTAGGTTACTTGCTTCAGGGAGCAATGCAGCATGATTGAATTAGCTTCTCAGTGAGCTTTCTTTAGAACAAACACTGCCCTCTTGTGTTCAATAATCCATCCAACAGTTTGGGGAAGTCAGAAGTACTTGCTCATGACAGCAAATCAAATTACCTGGGCTCTTAAAAGTTACTTTTTAAATAAATTCATCAAGTCTTTCGTGACGTTTAGATAGACACAGTCACCTTAAGGGGTTTGTTGAACCGTTTGCAAATCTGTCATCACCGATCTGCACTCAGCAGAGCACCCTTCAGATCCAAAGTGTGTGTGACTCTATGGCAAGACAGGAAGCTCTTACGCAGGAGGTGGTGGAGGTAGTTCAAGCTGGGTTAAAAGGCAAATAATGGACCGGGGCCTTCTGGTGACTCAGCAAGGCCTGCTCATAAATTCCTGGGTGCAAATCAGATCCCATCGACCTCTGCCTCATGTCACCCTCCTCCTCCCCATTTTCCCTGCAGCTCATCAGAACATCAAGCTCTCCGTCTCATTTATCTTTAGCACTTTTCTTTTTTTTTGACAGCTGGTATCTGTTCTGTGTTTTCAACAAGGCCTTCCTGCCTTTTTTTTTTTTCCAACAAGTTTCTTGGGAACAAGTGTCTCACTTGAAGTGAAGCATTTATTTGAGACAGATCTCTGGAGTAATTTCAAGCAAATGCTGTCAGATCCTTTAAAAGAAGAGCAATTATTTCAGCCCAGACGAAGGTAATTGGCAGGTTTGAAGAAACTAAGGGCTGTGTAAATCGAATGAAAGTGTCTTGACGGCTAAAATAAATCACGTATAGATTCGGTTTACAGTTTTAGCCCAAAAACAATCACCATATTTTTTGGTAAATATGGTCTCTGTACATGTCTACTGGGTTGATGTTGACAGCTAATGACATGGTTGAGTTTGTATTTTGCACGGTGGCTCGCGGTCCTTTGAGCGTGGTCCAGATTCTAAGGCCCATCTCATCTGTCACATTGAGAGTCAACTGAAACCTTGTTTCCATGCAAAGACGAGCTCTACTAACTCCAGTCTGACACGAGTCACTGTTTTAAGAGGGACAGCCCTTTACACTCGCATAGCACATCCAGACTAAACCTCTTTAATTTACAACGCAGAGAAATTGATGTGGCATGGCAAAGTAGCTCCACTTCCTCAAGATGTCGGGGGAGGGGTGGCACCATTTTGTGGTAGATTTTATGAAATGTTGACAACTTTGGGGACACAGTAATTGGCTCAAGAGCCAGAAATAGGAGGCTCGGCCCGTGAGCCACCTATTGAGTACCTACGACCTAGATGCTAAAGTTTTATGCATTTTCAAAATGTTTGCGTTGGCCTAAAACAGTAATTTGGAGTGACCAGTAAGCCAACATTCAAAGGCTGACGACACCCAGTCAAACTTTGTGCTTCTTGCTAGTTCACAAGAAAAGATTAGATTGCTTTGCTGCTGTACGAATAAGGAAAAAATATTAGAATATGTTCTAATTCCTCAAAATGTTGCACATTAATGCAGTTTTTGGTTCATATTATATCCCAACAAACATTGATGACATTACTTTGTTGTGCTTAACCCTAAATCTGCCCAGTGTGTATTTGATACATCTAGTTTCTGAGAGCCCTACGTCTCTACCGCTAATAGGACTTTCCTTAAAAAAATGCAGAAAAAATGTTTAAATAGGTCAAGGTTTTACAAAAATCTTTTTTTCTGATTATTATTTTATTTATCAGGCTTCAAAGGGTTGACTCCGTATACAATTTGTGTACACATTTAATAATAAGGCTACAAAAGAGGTATATTTTTGCTTTCCTGGGTAAAATATGGGCTTATGTACTCTAGGGTTAGAATTTTGACCTCAGGGTAATTGTGTGTACTTTTTGGTAGGCAGGCAGGGAGGCAAGTAGATAGAACTGGTAGGAAAGTATTGGAACTGGTAAGGTAACTCAGTGGTATCAGTGTTTGCCTTTGAGATTGAAGATTGATGGTTCAAATCTCTGTCAGCATAACCTTTGTACTCAGTGAGTAAAAAACAAATAATTTATGGTCTGTTGGCTTGAGTGTTACCTTGGCTATTGTATCACATTTTGGGGAAACGCGGCACTTTGATAGTAAAGTAGGTGTGTAGGTAGGTGTATAGATAAGTAGGGACTATAAGACATTCTGGCAGAAGCAGTTTTTGTACTTTTTAAGGGTCTTTTTTTGTCCTTGTATCCTAGGGCTAATATGGACTGCAACCAGAGACACAAGACTGATCTCTAAAAAGGTACAATGACATGTTTGCGGGTATTGTCACAGTTACAAGACTCCGTACCCTTAAAGACACAATTGGGTACTTTTTGCTGAGAGTATATAGAATAATCTTCCTGAAATGACATAAAACTGCTACAAAAAGGAATTAACCAGGTGCATCCTTGCCGCATTTTTGTCTCCTCTGCTCTATACAACACTACCCAGAGTTCTACTACATTCTGCATTACGGTTGACAGACTATCTGTGAGCATAATTAGCTTTGAGGTGGAGGCTGAAAGTAAACAGATAAGGTAATACAAAGATATGCAGCGGCTATAAAGAGCTGCTGTGTTTGATTTGGACCTTGGTGTTGGAACGGCTTGCCCCTAACAAAGGTTGTACACAATGTGTTGCTCGGTTGGGTAATTAGGTGGTGGATTCTTGCATTTGAAGTGTCTCCATGTTGACAGCCTTGTGTGTGTGTGTGTGTTCCTGCACATACACGTGTCTTTTAGTTCACCTGAATGTGTGCGAGAACTGTTTTGGACAAATCCCCTCCGTTATGAATGTATCTAATTACGGTAATGAGACGATTTCATTATCACTTTAACGACCCTGTTCCATGCGCTAAACAAGGTTGGTAGTGGTAAACCCAGGGAGCGTACTGGATCTAATCGCAGCAGGAGGCTCAGCAGGTGCCACCAGATGTACTCTGAGTGGAGAAATTGCAGGACTGGATAAGCACATTTCATTATGTCATCTGATGACGTTCATGTTTAGTTAAATAGACATTTTTATCAACATACTTGTGAAGTGAAGTTTTTTGGGTACATTTTAAACCCATAAACAATTACATACTATTACTTTTAGAAAACCTAACTCTGCATCTACTTGCAATTTGAAGTTTGTTATTTAAAATACAGAATATGACTGTTTGAAGAAAAACTACAAGTGTTTAAGTTTCCTAGATCCCTTGTGATTTCTGTTCGGAGTGTTTGGGTGAGATCCTACCTGTTGTGGATATCTCTTTGAACAACTTCATTTTGTAGGGTGCAATTAGCTTTGACCAAAAAGACAAGCTAATGGCTAGTCAGAAACAATTTCCATAGTGGTTGTAAACTTTCATAAACTATCTTTTTGTATCAGGTGTGCAAGTACCTTTAAGGAATGCACAACGATGTCTGACAGCAAGATTCTTTGGGTTCTGTCAACTGGATGCAGGAAATGTATAAAAAGATGGTCAAAGTCACGTATTGTTAGATACCTTGCCTCTAAGGAAGTGTTGTTGCTATGGGGATTGGGGGAGGTAAAGAACTTGAGTTCAAGTAAAACTACCTCTACTTCTACAAACTTTGCACTTCTTATAGAGTTTAAACATCAAAACATATACATTTCTTTTTTCACCCAGTGTTTCTCTCTGTTCTGTCCTACAATTTTCTCTCAGATCCCCCAAGTTGAGTCCCCCAACTCACACTCACTTCCAATGTATTTGAACTGGATTCTCTTTTTAAAACATGAAGTGATCCACATAAACAGTGGTGAACACACAGTATTTTTGCCACTACGCTGATTTGTGTACTGTCAACCATCTATAGCAGGGGTATGCATGACCTCAAGATGTAATTATTTCGCTAAATCCATGCTGGCATTGCAAGTCAGCCCAGTACCGTTCATGCAGCTCATTATTAACATAGCCTGAGCTAAGATGCTCGTTTTAAGATTCACTTTGCACCGAGGGCTGGCTCATGCGGCAGCTTAGCAACAATTGCTTTCCCCAGACTGTGGCGGCATCCTGCGTCTTTGTGGCCCTTTAAATTTTGTATTTTACGAATTATATGGCGCTAAAAAATTTTCATAAAAACTGTAATCTTCACACAAGTAGACCTACAATGGAAAAATGTTATTCATATTTAGCATTTCCCTATTGCGGACATAAACACGCTTACTTTCTGTTATTGTGAAGCGCCTTGTGAATTTTATTTTGAAAGTCACTATACAAATAGACTCCTCTTCTACCGTAGTGAAATACATGCACGTGTAAAGCGGGCATCGGTGAGGTCATGCAGTCGACTGTGCAGCAAGATACCACCGATATAAGCTGAAATCAATACAATTAAATCTGTTTTGACTAGCTTCACTGGAATCTCAACGTGTGTTCACAGTGTTTTGGCCAACCATCATGGCAGAGGGGTGGTCCCATGAGCAGCGTGGCATCACGTGCAAAGGGTCAATAGGGAAAGAATTACAACTTTGGGGACAACGATATGACCTAGTGAGGGCCACTTATCAAAAGGTTTGTAAAATAATGCTGAAACAACCAATATAAAATTGTCTAAAATAGACTTGCATTTTGGTTTTGCTTAAACTATTCATTACTTCATCATTCCCGTTGAGTGTAAACTCCTTTTTTTAAAAGTGGATAGTAAATATTAGGGGTGGGAATCGAGAACCGATTCCGGCTTAGAACCGGTTCCAACTAACCAATTCCATCGGAATTGTACACCTCCAACTTTAACAATTCTTAACGATGCTCGTCTTTCTGTTTTTCCCGAAATTTGCAGGTCACTAATCTTTCCCACGGAGAAATTTGACTTTTATACACCTCTCTCTGGTCTGTCAGAAAAAATAACCCGTTTTTTGTCGGACAAGCGCAGCGCGAGCAGCGGTGGTAGGGCTTAACGAGGTGAGGTCCTGACGGAACTGCACCCGACCCACTGCAGCGTTTACAGATGAACTCTCAACAAACGCCGACTCCTCCACTCTGCTTTACACAAGTCACACTCTGCAGTCTTTAAAACGACTCAGGAGGCTGAAGGCTCTGCAGAAGTTTGAGTCCAGAAGCAGGACCGGGTGACTCGGGTTTGTCCGTTTCTGGATTTCCCCTTGTCGCTCTGATGCTGTCGCCAGTATGGCAAGCCCTTTTAACATTTAATCAACAATCGGACCTCTCGTGCTATGGCAAGCCTTAACATTTAATTAACAATCAAACCTCTCTGTAGTTCTTGGTTTATACAGCAATAACTTAATTTATCCTAGCACTCAAATCACACCATGCTTTGTTGAGGTGCAGAAGATTGAATAGAACTTTTTTTTTCTGCCGCTTAACTCATTGACTGCCAGCCATTTTCTGAAAATAAAGCCCCTCACTGCCAGCGTTTTTGAGCATTTTTACTGTTTTTTTGAAGTGTCACAGAACATTGTGCTCTATGACTATGTAAACACTGAAACTACTGAGAGAAAGAGCAGACTCTCTTCTTTCATCAGAAAAAGACGGCTTGTTTCTAGCTGCTTCCGTTCTTTCACACCCTGCTGTAGAACATAGGAAGGTTTCACCAAAAACACCAGTTTATGACCAAAAAAAAATGGAGAAAACAGGCTTTTAGTGTAAACAGAGATGTCAGGCAGAAAATGTAAATATGAACTATGATGTAAATAATCAACATCACACACACTCATCTTACATAGGCCTATGTATGAACACATATTGTATATCTATACATGTATATAGATATGTGCATATATGTTCTGGCTCCCGGATCTTGCTTTGTGTTAAATGGAGTTTATCCACCCATTGTTTGTTTTTGGGGATTTTTTTATACTTTGTTTTATTTTCAAAGAACTACAGGAAGTAGCGGCTTGGTAACTAGCTGTTTTACTTCCGGTTTATTGGATTTTTTCTCGGACAAAAACAAACTTTTCTTTGCTTTCTAATGCCGTGTTGTGGAGTCGGGGCAGTCGGTAAGTTGTAAGAAATGTTGATCGACCCGTGTGTGTGTTGATCTGGCTGCCAGGAGTTGATTGAGGCCATTTTGACTGGCGATCGTCGTGTTTAGTCAGCAGCTGAACTGATCATGTCGTCATTGGTCAACACACAAAGTTGAAAATTAACGTTAGAGGCGTGATATTTACTGACAGCATGCGCGAGGACGTCATTTAGCCCGCCCCGTTAAAAGACGACAAAAGTCGCCTTTGGCAGCGAACGGTTGGATTTGAAAAGACGACTTTAGTCGTCTTTGGCAGTGAATGAGTTAACAACAACTCAAGAATTGATAAGAGAATCGTTAAGGAATCGGATCGATAAGCAGAATCGACAATGGCACTGATATTGATAAAAACCTATCAATTCCCACCCCTAGTAAATATGCATAACTCGTACACAGAAACTCTTTAAAATGCCCCAAAATACCTTACATTCAAGGCTTACATAAGGACTAAAAATCCAACCTTCATAGTTCACTGTAGGTGAATCAGTTCACATAACCTGACAGCCCTTCCCTTACATAAAACTCAAGTCTAAATCTGTGAGGATGACTCACAGACACCTGGTCTTCCAGTTAGTCACGGCCCTTTTCACATCGTTTAATAAGCACTTTATAAAAACGTCCTACATTTGCTCCTGACATGAGGACTTCTTGTCAAGATGAGGATGATGTGTCTGGACAATGGTGCCATTTTCCATCAACTGCTCAGATGTGTCTTTTTATGCAAATGCAGCTACTCTAGAGGATACCGTTTTACATTAACTGCATTTCTTTAACCCCATCACAACCCCCATAGCAGAGACACTTCTGTAATTGCCTCATATTTGACAGAAGGTGACTTGGTCCACCTTTTTATGCATGCAGCCAGTCTAGTACCCCAAGGATCCTGGTGTCAGATACCCAGTAAATCCATAGTTTCATATTTGGGCGAGTTTTGTCATGTTGTACTTTTAGTGACAAGTCCTGCCCACTCATCCACCAACAGTAATGGTTTTTAAACATCACAGAAGTAATTAAAACTAAACTTATTAAATGCAGAGGATGCAGGGGACTGAAAACGTATACTGCAACCAGCCACTGGGAGGGGGGCGGGTTGATTTGTATTAGCTTCAACTTCCGATTTACATTCTTCTGTCTAGTTATACACTCCCTGGCCACTTTATTAGGTACATTGAGCCATTACCAAGTTGGATCCTATTTTTGGCATCAGATTAGCCCTAATCCATGGATTCGGCATCACATTGGAAACATTCTTTGGACATTTTGATCAATATCGAAATGGACATTATCAGCAACGATACTCAGGTAGACTACCATCCTAGATCGTTGATACAAGGTGGGATGAACCATGCTTTCATGTTGCTGACACCAAATTCTGATCGTCTGAATGTTGGTGAAATCTAGATTTAGACCAGGAAATGTTTTCCAGTCTCTTATAGTCCGGTTGTGTTGATGCTGTGTGAACTGTAGCCTCAGTTTACCATTTGTGAAAATCCCAGTAGTTTCAGATCAGCCCATATGGAACCAACAAGAAGTCACATCATTTTTAATTCTTCTCTTATTCCGATGCTTGGTTTGGATCAATTAATTTTCATCACATCTAGATAACAAACTAAAGGATTCCAACAAGTAAGAAAGTTATACTGTATGATTTCTTTGTTGTCTTTTTTATGTAGTAAATACTTTAGATAGTAACACTTTATATACATATCAAAAAATAAACGTTATCACATAATTGTTTGCCATATTCTAAACTCGTTTTTAATTAAGCTGACACAAAACCAATATTTAAAGTTTGCCTTATTGAATCCATTCATAATGACTGACGTCATGTGCCTGGCGGTTGGAGAAAGACTGGCTCTAGGAATACTGATGACATCCTTCACACTGCTAAATGTACAGCCAGGCAGGCCATCTTTGTGTTGTGACTGACTGTGTTACAGAGGAGAAGCAATCTTGTGTCATTTTTCAGGTACAAAGTGTGAGTTTAGGTGTTCCCCTCACTTGTTAAAGTGTCAAATCAACTTTTAAAAGTAGTGGTTTTTCAGGATTTTCTAAAAGAGGACAAAAGTTACAGGAGTTGGTAAAAAAGGGGAAAAAATGTTCAGTTTGTATTGTGTGTCCTGGTATGTTTGTGCCAATGGCTAGCTGTGTGCATGAGGGTGGGAGTGGGTGATTGTGTTTGAGTGTTTTTCTGTCAGGTCGGGTCATGCCCCCTTCCCCCTACTGCAACAACCTAGGCTCCTCTCTGATGTGGGACCTATCCTCCCTCTGTCACTCCTCCTACTGGTAAGTGGTGCCTTCACCAGTCGGTGTGTTGTTGGGTCTTGGTTCCCAGAGGGCTGGGTGCTGGGTTACTGTGGGATGGGATCTGGGTCCTCTAGCCCTGTCAGGCCTCTGCTGGGGCCAAGTCTTCCTTGGATATCAGGTCACTGGGTCCGGGCTGGATCTGCCTTGGTGTGGCTGGCTGCTGGTGGGGCCCGCAGGCACGTCACCGTTGCCCCCTGGGGCTTTAGCATGGCAACTGCTGGGTAAGCCCTGCAGGATGGTTCTTTGTGCTCCCTGGGGGGCGTGGGGTTTGAGGCTCTTGTGGTGGTCTTCCTGGGATTCCTGTACTCTGGGTGGCCTCTGGGTCTCTTGGGCTCGGGTCTCCCTCATGTCTTTCATGAGTCTTTGAGGGTGGGTCCCAGAACAACAACCAAATCTCTACCTGTTTCTCTTTAGCTACAAGCTAGTGTTAGCATTACAGCACAGCTAACTGCTACAGGGAGCTAGAAAAAAAGGAGTTTTAAACTTTAAGAAAGCGTGGGTAGATTTTATGATCTGTTTTTTTTTTTATTCTGCTAAAGGCACAGAAAGACAAGCCTCCATCGACCTAATCTTACAAGAAGAAAACAAAAACTATGAGTCCACTGACATCTTAAGGACAAAGGGGACTGGAAGCTGATCCCAGGACAGTTTCACAATCATCTACACCTTCAGGAACGTAATCAAAACATGTTGAGTGTGGACCAGACCAACCAAGGACCTCAGGAGAGAGGATCGGGGAGTGACTGGTAAGATAGCTCACATTATTAGAGCTTTCAATACAATCCTGGTCAGGTTTTTGTAGAAGCTGAAACATTTATCTTCCTTAACATGCTTTGACTGTCACCAGATGTGACTATGGGCTTCGTCTCTGGAGGATGTGTGACATCACATAAAAAAGTTTTACTTTGTTTTCCCCTGCAGCTTTAAGGTACATCTCATAATAAATATGAACCAAAAATCGGTTTTGTATAATTTACTCTTTACGCCATATAAAGAGTAAATAAATTTGAACTTTGTCACACTCTCCCTTTCCTGAGCTCTACCTGGCCACCTCTGAAGTCTCCTCTCATCATCGCTAAGCACTCAATCTGTTTGGCGAGTGACCTTTAGTTGTTGGAGAGCTTATCTCCTGCTTTTAAAGCCCCCTGCACCCCTGAACTAATCCTTGGAGCCAAACACTGCCACCCTAATCCCCACTCCCCGATGTCCTCATTCACCATTTGCTTCCACTCTAATTGTCTTTGCTGCACTTCAAGGCTTCTGCTACTTGGTGTCGCCGTGCGTCTCTTTTGTATACGAGTGAATTTACTGATCTGTGGGCGTATGCAGGCGTTATTTCCTAAGGGGGTGTATCTGCTGCTCGGGAACTACAACCAGCTTGTGTAGGTGTGTGTGTGTGTGTTGGAGAGGCATGCTTGAGCAGGGACAAGTGACCATGCAGCCATCAGGGTGCATTTAGGAGGATTGGCGCTGTGCAGGGAGGGATCAGCATCAGAGTCAGAACCAAAGCTGCACAGGCACAAGCCCAAAATCAGTATTCAGCAGGTTAGAGGTGTGTGTGTGTGCGTGTGTGAGTGTGTGTGTGAGTCCCAGCCCCAAGGGTAGCAGTTCCTGGTCACAGTCTGTGGATGAAAGTAATTGCCAGTGGAGGGTAACCTGCAGCTGAGGCCCAGTGATGGTGTGTAAACACGTGTGTGAACATGTGTGTGTGTGGCTGATATTTGGGGCTGCAGTTTTTCCCCTCAGTGAGACGGAAACATGGACCAGTATGAAACTGTGGCTGTATGATGACCTTCAGCAAAAACACGCTATTAAAACCAAGATTTAACACAAACATATTTACAACATAATATTGTGCATATATTTACACACACAGATACAAATACATAGAGACACACGTTAGTGTTATTTGAAGATCGAGTCAGAAATTTTTAAGTATATCCCAATTAGAATCAAACACATCAAGGAACCATTGCAACAGTATGGATACACAGAAAGAAACTTGTACTTCTAAATACATAATTTACTTTTTTCCTCTTTCAACAAATGTAGATCTTTTTATGCCATGCATCATGTATTTTACAAGTTTTTTTAAATTTATTTTTCTTAAGCAATTTTCTTTTGTGATATACGAATATAAAATTTATTTAACATACAAATGTAACTTATGGCATGAACAGTTTGTTCTACAAAAACTGAGTGAAAAACAAAAACACACTAAAAATCTAATTTGGCTCACCTTTTGTATGTTTTTTTTCCCATAAGGACTAATTTGTGTGTGGAGCGGCCATATTGGATTTTAAGGACAAGGTTGTTGAGGTGTCTTTAACTTAGTTTACAGACTTTTTCTATGACAGAAGTCTTTACTAACATAGCAGCAAAAGCACAGGAAAAATACCAAGGGCTGCATTCCATTTAGAAGCAAAAAAAATATAGCAGTTCAACAGAGCAACTGGCAAGTACAGCAGCAGTGTTGGAATGCATACCATACTAGCTTTAAAGAGCACTTAAAACACCTACAGGACCAAAGTGCTGAACACAAAGTAAATAGTCATCAAATACAATAAAAGTCAAAAAGTTAGCGTGAAAATTAAATTAAATAAAAGCTAAAAACTGAGGAATTTTTAAAATGCAGCCATTGTTTATAAACCTGTGCCTTCCCTCCCTATTATAAGTCAAACATTCTGAATTATTTAAACTCATTGCAGGCTTTTATAGATCTAGCCATCTTTGCTAGCTTCTACCACACAGAGCTACCACGTGCTGCTATGGTTACATAACATTTTATATTACACATATACCAAAAATATCAAAACAAACAGTCCTTCTTTGTCAGTTTTGAAGATTTTGATTTTAAAAAGTGTGTTGATAGTCTAACAAGGAAAGCTAATCAACAGTTAGCACCAAATCTTAGCAATACCACTAATTTTGCATCCATCGCCCAGTGGATTTCTGAGACAACAGTAAGTTTCAGATGCTTTGCTACCTCTGAAACAAGAAATATTCCCTAAAAGCTTCCTTCCTAAAGCTTTGTTATTATTGCTTTGGTTCCAGTAATAGTTTTCCTCCCCTGGTTATTCATTAGACAGCTTCACAGGAGCGAGACGGAGAAAGAGATTCAGGTCAGTTACTATCGTTTGAAACTCTAAAGAAAAAGCAAACTTAAAGAGCACACCCTAGAAATGTGGTGTTTAAATTCAACACAATGAAAATCTAACCAGAGATGACGCTATTCGTTCATGCTCTCATGGTGAATTATGGGTAAATACCAATCCTAACATTGACTCAGGAAACAAAGACGGGGTCAGAGTGGGTGTGGAGAGGTCACCTCTGTGTAAAACAGTTTTCATGGATCACTTCCTTTAGTCTATGGATGACTGGCCCTAAATCAATGTACTCATATGTTGGAGACGGAAAGCTGATTTAATGCGAGTTGACCGTGTTTTGGGGGGAAATAAGTGAAGTCAGAAGGAATTTACTTCTTGAGACCTTAAAGTACTTTTAGGCATTTGGATATTATGTCATGAAATGCTGGAAAGGGACAAAATATAGCCAGAGGCATCCATCGACAGTGTGCAGTATAAACTCTTACAAGCTGCTTGGAGGGGATGTTACTGAAGCCAAGTGTTGTATGGTTGATTAGGTTGATTGATGAGGGCTTTGGGCCGAGAAAACAATAATTAGCTGCAACTTATAATCCATATCCTTTTTTCCATTTACGGGAGATAAGTAATGTACGGTAGACTATGGTAAATCATGGACATTGTACTTCTGATGGGTTTTGATTTGGAGGTCTTCTTGCATTTATCCTCCTTACTTCTGTATATTCTGGTTCATCGATTTCGGTTTATACTTTGTATTTTTGTATTACCTTGGTCATTTCTTTGTCAGTTAGTCTTCAGTCAGTATAAATACTCCCTAATTATACTCATTCACATTCCTGCTTTTGCATTTTTCCTGATAATTTAATTTGTTTAGTGTCCTCAATACAGGTTTGTTCCACCTCAGTTCTTAGAAATATATTTGGTTGCCTGTTATTTTACTGGAAACTCACCAAGTGGATTTTTGAGTTATGTGCTGTTATGAATAAACGCCACCAGAGGGCGACAAAAGTCCACAATTTAAAATCAACCCTTTACCTTGGAGGTGCAGTTGTTTGATACAACTACAAAGAAGGGTTTAGTCAGGAAGACTGACTTAAAAATACATGTATCAAGAAAAAACAAACCCTGCTTAATTTCAGCCAACAAATTCAATTATATCCACCAACATGTGTATACATAAAATGACAATTAATTATCAAAGTACAATACAATAATTACCAATCCTGCCTATGGTTGAGACTAAAAATGTCCATCTGGTAAACCTGAACTGATACCACAGTAAATAAAGTGAATAAATCCAGGCAGTAGTACAAGTAGGTACATATAAAATTTCCTCAAAGGAGAGAGGAATCAGAGAGGAAAAGGCCAAGGGAGCATGTGGCAGAAGCCAAGCACCCCGAGGCTCTTCCAATAACTCCGAGCTACTTTATCAGCAAAACAAGCTGTACTCTTGCACAAAACTTTACCTCTGCTGTGCTCTCGGTTCAAAATGGGTTCATCACTCACTTCGTTTCCTGAAATTGCCTCATAGATCATCAGTCAATAACAGAAGATGAAGACTTCTTCAAACAAAAGCAAAGGTGCCCCCCTCCGGCCCGATTACAATAGCACCTGTTCTTTTGTCCAAAATACAAAAGCAAAGCATCGGGTTTTAATTAAAAGTTGTCCCAGGTGGACAATAAGCAGGATATTGCTCACGTAGTTGTCTTTTGTAGCAGCTCCCAGAACGGTAACGGGGGGGGGTATGACGGGATCTGACGTGAGGACGACTAGAGCGGCGTTGAATGAACGTCTCTCGAGAGCAAACAGGTGTTCGTAGGGTGGAACATAATAAGGTTATCAGCTCCGTTCACATTGCGTTGATGAGTCACGCAGCACAGGTAGAAGATGCATGATGCTGAGGGGAAGGGCACTGTATGACAAATGGGACTGGACTGTTAATAAGATTTAGGCTCAATAACGGATCAATAGGGTTCAGGTAGCATGAGTAATGCATGTTTGAGATTGGCTACCTTGTCTAGGGCTCAAGGACACAAAGTTTTCCTTGCACTTTGTGATTTATACAGAGGGTTTCCGTCAGTTAGTGTAACGCAAAATCACTGAGCAGGTCTTAAGGTGGAGTGGGTGTGCTGAGGTTTGCATCAGAGTCTTTTAGGCGAAGGGTATAGAAAAGTCTAAAAAATACAACAGCTACTGAGCTGTTTCCTATATTGCATCCTATTGCACGGGTTTTGAAGCTTAAGTCTTTCATAAACAATGGGATTTGCTGCCATGGCAACAGGCCGTGTGCCTCTTATACAGTATGCTACATCTCACTACAGTTGATTCAGATGTATTTATTGGCATTCTAGTGGAAAAGAGGTGAATGGTGGTTCTGTATCTGCTGATGTCAACATCCTCTAGGGATCGCAGGTGGTTTGTTTCAGCAGATCTAACCACTAAAACAGAGCCCCTGGTGAGCCACTTATTGATGCTGGTTGAGTTCTTGACTCATGTAAGGCCAGTGAACACGTGTATTTAACTGTTTTCACCAACCTCATGACTTCTTCTCTTGTTGCGAGGGGGGGATGATGAAGAAAGTCACTCTCCTTTTGAATTCCATCACCATCTTTTTGGTATTCACCAATCAGCAAGCTTCTCCACCTCAATCCTATGCATAGATATAGACTCATCATTGTTGGATGACAAACCAACAACAACAGTGGTACACAATAAGGCAGGGGTACTCTATTACTAATCTGCATGGGCCAAGGGGGATTTCCACTAATGGATCCACGGACTCGGGGGTTGGAACGAGGGGGTGCATGCGCGTATAGCGTTCGGTCTCGGGTGGGGGTTGGGGGTGCAGCTCTAAACTCTCACTGCAGTGTGAGGCAGACATTTCAGGACACCTGCTACAGCTCCCCATCCTGTAATGACGAGCTGTACCACACCAATTTGTGATAAAATGTGGATTTTGCAGAAGATTTACAGCTCAGGGGACAGGGTATATGGCTCGAGGGCCATAAAGATGCAGGTGGATCTAGCTCTCTATTGAGTACCCCTGCAATAAGGCATTGAAATATTTGGCATATTATGCGTTAAGGACTTTCAATTGCCTAAAATTCTGAAATCCAGCACCAACTTGAAGATAAACTATTGGAAAAAAACCCTCCAAACTAATAGTATCTATCAAAAACAGGCTGGTATGTTGGGATTCTCAACAATTTGCCTGTAATAATAGTGTCTGAGAACAACAGCCTGTGGTTATGTCTGATTATTGCAATGGATAAAAGTGGTCAAACTTGTCTTTCCTGATTCCCTTTATTGTTTAAAAAGCTCTACTAGGCTGGACTTCAAGCTCATGTGAGTAATAATGCAACACTTCTGTTCTTTTGTTATGTGTTGTTTTTTTGTCCTTACCTGTCAGATCTTTGTGCTCAGCCATGTAGCCAGTGGCACATGTTTTCTCACACTGTCACACACTTGAAGCGTGTTGCCCCGAGGGGAGTGGGATCAAATCCGACACCTGCCATGTTCCCCGGTCCTGTTGCGCCTCGAGCTGCCGTGGGTTCACCTTTGCCCTCTTGTCACTAACGGAACAAAAATAAAAGCATGCATACTAAGAAAAACGGCATTGCCAGGGTTAATAAACCTTTGCAAAGCTGATCAAGAGGGCGTTGAGGGAAGTTTTGTTAGAGATGTAGCAAAAGATAAATCAATGCAGAAGGACTCTGAAAAGATGTTTGATTTCATTCCTGTCATGTTTTGACTGAAACTAAAACACTTTGACATAAAGGTTAATGGTACGTAAAGGTCAATTTTAAGGCCTAGCTTGAAGCTTTTGCGTCTAAGCTCGATAACAACAACAAAAATGACACAAATAATTGGAGATGCTAACTAGGTGATGGTAAAAATCCACAGATGGTCAACAAACTAAGTCATCCTCCATAATCTTCTTTGTCTGTTGTTTTCTCCCAGCATCAAATTCTGCTTAAGCCGACAGTTAGAGTGCTGAAGTATTCGACACCCTGGGAACAAAAACTGTTTGGTTAGCGCTAACAATAGGGATCAAAGCTATATAAATGACACGTTGTGCTCAAAACAGTTCAAGCAAGGTCCCTTCGGCTTGCCTTGAGTGTGCTTTGGGTGGTTATTAATACTACTGTCTACTTTAATCACCAGCTATAAATCATCGCTAACCAAAGGAGAGGTTATGATAAGGTTGCAGTTATCTTGCATTTAAGGTCTTAATTTCCCAAGCAGCTTTGAGGGAGATTCTAGCTGCAGTAAAACCCCTTTAAGTGTTCTAGTGTTTCACGAGGTAAACTCAATACGCACGTGTTGGGTTGCTGAGAACAACAACATTGTTGTGATTGCACAATTTTACAAAAAAAAACTGGTTGGACCGCCAAAGATGCAAGTCTGGACCTGAGTTAGAGATGAACCCCGGATGCTTCTCTCAACAAACACCATCATGGTGATAAAGGCAGGGCTCGGGGAAGAGGTTTTCCCCTCACTGCTGCTAAGTCACTGTGCTAACAAAGTGTGAAAGCAGCCGACTATCTGTCCACTCTGCTGCAGGATGTGATGAAAGGGGTTGTCATCAGTCGCTTTAGGAGTAAATATCAACCGCGTTGGGCACCGAGTTGCTTCATCTTCAGTTTTTCTGAACAACTTTATATCTATGAGTTCAACCCGCACAGCTTTTGTATTTGAGCCTGGAAAAGTTCAAGAATAGCCAAGGTTAGAGAACCATGACAGGGTGTTTTTTCCGAGCCTGAGCATCATCTCAAAAGGACAGGAGATAAGAGTGTAGAAATGATAACCATTCATGTGTTTCTTGGGCGATTTGTCCCTTTACGGTCTGGTGCGCCACGCTAACAATAGCTGGATGATAACAGACAACAACGACAACCCTATTAAAGTGAAGCAAAGTATGTGGGGGACGCTCCCACATCAACTGTCAGAAAACAGCTTTTACTTCAACAAAAACACTTAGACCTCGTCACATATTTAGAAACTTTTGACACAGAAAGGGCTCTGCAACTAAATTGGAGTTCATCAAAAGGACATTTGGCCCTAGGAAGTTGCTAACTAGGCCAGCTATAGCAACACACTGTTGGCTCATCCAAAGGAGCACTTGGTGAGCAGCTAGTTTGACCAGAGGGCCACTCTGGGCACTGCATTGCATCAGATGTGTGAAGAATGTGACCTCTTAAACCTGTCTTGCTTCTCATTTCTGCCCGAGCTGAACAACTTGAAGACGTGCTTACAAAGCAGCATAATATCGCAACACTTCTGAGTCTGTCCTCCAACAGTTTTTGATTGAAATGCTTCGTTGGGACCTAGACGCCATGGATGGATTTCACAGACATCTATTTTCACCTGAGATTATTCTGCCAGGTGATAAAAGACGTAGTAGTTCTTTGATTTTTATTGACAGGCTCAATGCAGGAACTCGAATTTCTTGTTTGTTTCAGTCACAATGAAAAGCATTATCCTGGCACATTAGTAATAAAGAGTACGATTGTTTAAAGGCGGCTGTGGTATGAAATGTATTTAAAGCATCCTAATGTATGAATCTCATCTTGATGTCATGCTGTCAGTTAGTGAAAAGGAAGCTTAATTGCTTCTGATCAGAACACAGCAGACTGCTTACTGTGGCTTAAGGAAGGGAAGGTGACAGCCAACTGGAGGGTTGCTAGTTCAATCCCAGCTTCTCTACCATAGCTCTACTAAAGAAGAGAAGGTTTATCTCTCAATAAAACATTCCCAGTTAGTCTAGTCTTTCCTCTTACAATAGTCAGAGTCATCTTGCTGAATCCATCTCGAATCATTCTCCATTAGTTCTTGTTGTAGTTCAAATGAGTCAGAAGTTCTAAAAATATAAGACAACTTAACGACAGGTTGGAAAACAATTAAACTGCAACAAAAACTTTAACTTGAACATAAAATTGGCATATTTACTGACAACTCTGTGTCACTTGTAACCAAGAGTCCCAGTCTATTAAATGAGTTGCAGAGCTTTGATTTTACGTCGATGGAAATTTGTTCAAAACATTTGCGAGACATTTTTTTGTCTAAATAATTAGGAGAGTTGTCCCCAACGTTTGTAACTCATCAATTTAGTTTCTGTGCATCAAAAGAATGTGAAACAACTATGGAAGGAGTTGGCAACCTATGAAACATGGACATAATTTTAAGTTCATTTTTCATGGGTTGCCAAGGTTGTAAGACTAGAACATGGAATTGGTCAAAACTATGTTTTTATTTTTTTTAAAAGGTAGTTTTGACCCCTGTAGTTTTTAGACCATCAAAAACAATGTACTATATATGAAATGGTTAATGGATGTTGTTCTTAGGTGTAAGGTTGATATAATGGCAGTGTTAAACAATTCAAGCCGCCCCATTCCTCCACTCTACCATACTCGGGGGGGGGGGGGGCAGTTTGTTTACAATTTTCAGGGTTCCTACAGGTTTTTTCTAGTCAAATTCCATTTTTAAGACAATTTATATAAAAATTTATAGGGATGTCCCGATACAACTTTTTCACTTCTGATACCGATATTGCAGCCTTCAGTATTGACCGATACCGATATCAATCCGATATAACACATAAGAAAAAGACATAAGAAAAAATGACCAACTGCTTCAATTGGAGTGTTCAGAGTTTTATACACTGCCCAAAAGAATGAGATCATTGCTCTTAGTGACCATAAAAAACAGTACAAACAAAATAAACATAACTTTAATAACAAGCCGAAAACAAATAATAGTCGGTTAACTAAAAGGACGACTACAATTCCTGCTTTTAATACAGACTGCTGATATCGGAGATTTGATACAGTCCGATATCGTATTTTTGGAGCCGATATTCGATATCAATATCGAGACATCCCTAAAAATTGAATACCCATTTCACAGACCTACTGACAAGGAAAAACAAAAATTCTTGAACATATGTTCATTTATTTTTAAAAGAAATGTGGAAAGTGCAAAGTATGACAAGTTATTTCATCAGAATAATCGTGGTTGACAAATGAAACCTTTGAGGTGAAACGCGATACGGAGAAGTGACATACAGCACACATTTTAAGACCCAGATATCAAAATTCTAGACTTCTTCAGGTCTTTTAGGTATTATTTCCAAATTCATACATTCAACGCTTTTAAGACTTTTTAAGACCCCGCGGGAACCCTGATTTTACCATTTGCAAGTGTTTAAGTATCCAATTACTTGTGATTCTTAAAAGAAAATTAATAATTTTCTTGTAACGGTGTGTCTTTAACTAGTCACCAATAGTGGCAGCAAAGGTAAATGCGCCTTTTGGAGCTCGTATCGTACTGTGCTGTGACTCTTGGCAACAAGTTGGAGACAAAAAGTTATATGGATTTTTATTTGTATCACAAAATAACTAATGTAATTACAAACAAACTTTAATAGTTGTGTGACTGAGGTGTACTTTCTTGTGACAACTTTATCTTAAAATGTCGTAATCGTGTCCCAATTTGTTTGCAATTTTCACAAATTAGTCTTCAAACACTCCCGAAGTAGTCTCACGTTTGTCACAATCTTCGATGAGTTGAAGGTTTCAGATGCTCAGACTAATTTGAGAAAACACTCGACTTGACTGTGTTACCAACAATCGCAAACTTTGAGACTCCCTCAAGAATGCTTTTTGCAATTCCAACGGTCAAACCCTAGAAAGGTTTATTTTATAGTTCTAGAAAACAATAATTAAAAAGCACCAGTTAATGCCATTTCTGTTTATATAAACACATGCTACATCACTAGTGTATAAGACTCTTAATCATGCAATTATTGGGCATACAAAAATATTTGAACACTTGATAAGAAGAATCAGAATCTAGCTGCTACAATGTTTTAAGTGCATTTGCAGGTGTTGCTACCCCTTTGTCTAAAATGTGACCCCAAAAGCTTTCATTTAAAAAGGGCCAGATACTCCTGTACCCTTAGTCTAAAGCACAAAAAGAAGCAGTAATCCTCTTCCCCTCCAGCAAGAACCTACTAGACGTAGGGGCAGAGCTATGGAGTAGGGGGAAGGGGTGAAATGGGATTCAGCCTTCATCGAGAAAGTTCCTTAGGGTTTACTACTGTAGCAAACACTGTGGAGGAAAGAACATGAATGTTTGAAAAGCTGGATCGAGATGATACAGAATCCATCACATGATCAGAAACGGTGAAATTTCATCTGCTTTCAGGGGAAATGTGGAAAAAACTGCATGTTTTAAAACATAGTAGGAGGCTCTTGCACATCATTTGCATTAAGTACACTTTCAGAACTTCTATATTATGGCTATTTTGAGCTTTTGACAGCATGCTGTGTTTATCGACTTCAATCCCACACAGCTCCAGCCTCTAGACTTCCACTTACATGACCGGTTTTTGTGACTGACAGCTGGAGGTGAGCGGCGTACAGGAGTCGATGGGATGCTGAGGTTTGGGTTTGAAGGCCTGTTTCTGATGAGGCTCCCTTTTCTTGACAGGAGAAATGGCAAGGAGCGAGACTAAATATACAGAGTCTGAGTCCTGGCAAGACTTTTTCCCTCTCGTTTTTTTTTCGTGTCCTTTTGTCATGAAAAAATTCTGATGCAGAGCATGCGAGACAGACTGCGACACACGAACTGCGCAGCGTAGGTCCGTGGGCGGACCAGCTCCTTGGGCCAAAACACACACACAGATGCGAGGGGATCTTCCATTATTTGGAGAGAGATTCTCATTGCAGATGAGCAAAACTTGCCCTGTCTTTGGGATGTCGTCTCTAGGCAGAATTTTTCTCTTGGCTCCTTGGGTGCTGTGTTATTTCCATGAGGATGACTGCAAGTGACATCAGAAGGACTAAAAGTAGAAGCAGGGAGGATGGAGCTCTGGATGGGCGGCAGAATCTATATGCCTGCGGGTCTAAACAAACCCAAGAACACAACTACTGTATCAGTTATCCTCAGCAGAAAATACGTCCTCGGTAATGGATGAGAAAATCCAAACAGCTGTGGTGTACATGGGTGATAATTGTGCATGTCGCCATCGAGCTATTATGCAAAATATTATGTAAAAATGCTCGGCAGAAGACAGTCAACTTTAAGAGAAATACAACTCGAGACCGAAATTTGCATGAGAAAATCTAAACCCTACAAACCCCCCACGAAAAATGTGTTTTCAAATCATCATTCAATCACGTTTGCTGCTCATGTAGAACATGAATCCCTCCAGTTAGATGAGTAAGAGGGGGTGTAATCGTATGGATATAATGTCTGCAGAGTCTTCATCAATATGTAGAGGTAACGTTACACTCATTACCGGAGGAGCACCGGAGTGAGGGCGCAGAGATCAGGAGGTTTTTCTACACACTTAATTACAAGAAGGTTGTAATAAAAACAGGGCAGACGTGTTTAAATAGTATTTAGTTTCCGATACAAGGACGTCGACCCCTTTGCTGTGTAACGTTCTGTTCCTATTATTACTCACAGAAACCTGGCTTGGACTTTAAACATTTTAAGTTTTCTATTTCTAACAGAAATGGTGCTTGTTATTTAGATTAATGAGGTCTTATAAATTAAAAATCCACTTTTTAGGGCATTAATGAGCAAAATCATATACCTCACAAGCATAGCTAAACACAAAAGGCTAAAAGCAGATTTCTGCCGTCTTCAAACATTTTCAATCACAAAAATGTCCTCCAGTCTCGTATAAAACCTTTATGTTGACTTAAACTTTGCATTGCCGCAAGTTCAATGGTTACTTTCAGCAGCAAGTAGCTGTGGAACATATCACAATATGTCTGTCAGAAGACCATGTAATGCGACAATGACATTAATATTATGCTATTTTAAGATGGCGTTCACATGAACCGCCATGATGTTTTTAGATTAGACTTGCTTTAAGTTGGTCCTATAGCAACCATTGCCAACCATCCTTCAATATAAGGAATCATCTTGTTTTTGAAATAAAAGAAAATTATTTTTGATTCAAGTAGTTAGTTCTGTTTTTTAGTCACTGAATATCTATTTATAGATGAAACATGAAGTATGTAGAATTTTTCATATCAGATATTTCTTAACATCTCACACTAGCAATAATTTTGAGCATTCACAATGCTGTTAATTGGTATTATACAGCTATGTTGACATGAATATCATAAAATTATGACCAAAAAAGTGTAAAAACTAGGCTGAAAAGTAGATAGGCTAGTTAGCTGGTTTCATCGTGATAATGGAATTTAAAACAGTGTAATGGTTTATTATTAGTAGCATTTGTCTGGACCACTACGGTGTTTTTAGAGATGTTTTAAAGACAATTATTTTTTACCTCACTGTGACTAGACGTATACTATCCACCCTGTCAGATCTAATCTCTTCAATGAGCTATACACAATAGTTAGGATATTAATAGTTCATAATCGCATCAGAGAAACACTTCAAAAGATCTGAACTTTTTTTTAACCTACTATTCTTAACAGGAATCTTTTTAGAGTGCATTAAAAAAAAAAAAAAAAAAAAACAGTTGTTACTGATTTTAGATTTTCAAAAAACAAAAAGAGCAAAACAATCATCTTAAATTAGTTTAGGTATAACCCAGACTTTAATGGGAACAAAAGGGTCAACAATACAAATATCTGTGGTTTCCTGATTCCCAGAATCCTTCCAGTTGTCTAAAACACAACAGAAGATCAGTGTTTTCTATTCTACAGTGCAATGTGCTGCTTCAACATGACGTGATATTGTCATTTGAATACAAATCTGAATCAAGTTATTCATGTGGATGCGGTTTTTGCAGCCTCAGTGTCCACGCTCTGTCCTTTAGCCGCGTCTCGTTTCAGTGGAATTTACAGCAGCAGTCTGGCACAGGTTTGTTAATCAGCTGATTATGATGGGGCCCATCTGCACTCTGCTGCAGCGCACCATATATTTGGTCATGAACAAAAAGTACCTCATTGTCTGATCAAACAAAAGACATTTAAAAGAGGACGTCAATAATTAAACATCCCCTGAAAAAGATCAACACTCTAGCTTTCATCTCTAAACCACAAACAAACAAAACAGATATGAATCTTATCTTCTGTTCTTTTTTAGCATCAGTGGAACAACAAATACCTCACTGACAAACGGGTTTAATGGCTTTTTTTTTGTCTTCAATTAACTGAGAAAATTGAGTCGAGCATATTTAAGCGAATTCTCAACTGAGCGAATTGGTTTGGTGAAAACTGAGCAATGGTCCAATTTATTTCTTGTTTGAAATGAAGTGTTTGAACCATTGCTTGGGTGGTTTGGGCCTATGGTTGGAACATGGGAGGTTATAAAGGTCGCCAAAGCTTGAAAGATGACAAATGAGCCATTGAAGAGCTTGGGAGGAGAGCAGATGATGCTCATTTCATGTTATGGACACCAATCCATCCTGGCGTTCTCTTGTGAAAGCGCACTTACCGAGGTCGTCTATCATCTCATTGAACATCAACTGTACAATGGCGTTCATACACTCAAAAGTACTTTGCTACCTTCTAAAAACTGGTCTAGCACCCTTTAGTTTGTACTTTAAGACGCAGTTTTGTACGTCTGGTGACAACCCTGGACTCTAGATAACCAGGACTAAAGGAGACCCTTAACCAGGTCCAAAAGGTGCTTCTATTAAAAATGTCTCATTGGTTGTTCCCAGGTGACACCTGAGGCAACAAACCATGAACTGAGGCTACCCTGACAGGGTTTTGACTCTTGATCTTCCAATCCGAAGACAAATGACCACAACATGTTGATTGATCGTTCGGTCTACACGAGATCTGTTTCAAGGTTGATTCAAGGTAACCTAAATATACAGACTTGCATAGATCACTTAGAAAATGTCAACAAAAACATTGAGCAAAGCAGTTTGTAGTTGCGTGCTTGTGACAGACTGCGGGACCGTTCATGAATCTCCTTCATGTTTGTAAGTGAGTACTCCTGTTCGACCGTTCACCATCCGCAGCCATCGCAGATACTGAACATAAGTGGATCCGCATCCAATAATTGCATTTTTTGGGCCACTTACTGCCGACTAACGTCTCCATCTTACGTCCTCAACCTGTAAACCGCTCTGGGTTGCCAGGTACTTAACGTTATCCAGCACAAAAGTCCGTAAAACTGGCTGCAACCCCACCCACCCACGGACACCTCACATCGCGCCCCACTATTTGAGAACTGTTCTAATGTGACTTAAGGTTGACCATTAGGGCTACATGACTAAACTGGATAAACAGCTAGCCTAACTGGAGCAAAACCAAAAACGACTGCTACCATTTCATAACAATTATTAAAAATGTCATAGCCATTTGCAAGTACGCTGATTTAAATGTAGAATAATTAGAATAACCATGTGATCGACTTGTTTTCAGATTTCAGAAATAAACTTTGTGATTGACCTAGCTCCCGACTATTAGCTAATCAATCCAGTGAGAACTAATCTATTTTTCCCCAAACAAATTGTCCAAAGAGCTATCAAAAAGGTAAAATATTACTTAAGTAATTAAACTGTTTATTATTATTTGACAAATTGTACTCAGTTGATATCTATATTGCACCTAAATTTGTAAATAATTCTATTTTAACTCCAATTTTTTTTTTTTTTTTTTTTTTTTTAGAAATGAGCTCATGTTATTTTAAAGGCTGTATGTTATTTTTTTAAAAACATATTCCCATCTGCCTCATTGTTTCTTCGACCACCTGCTTATAGACACTATCTAGGTTGGGGTCACCAGGGAGGGTCAAGCGCCTCTGATGTTCCAGATGGGAGGAAATTCACACTAATCCTGAGACAAAGCCCTCCCGCCTTTAAGCAGCAGCCATGTGCAACATTTAGTTCTCGACCTGTCTGAAAGTGATCAGCAGCCTGTAAGCTGTGGAGAATTACAGCCGGGGGAGGTGAGAGGGGGGCTTCATGTATGCAGATTAAGCGGTTACTTCTCCCCCCTGAGGTTTAATCAGCTAAACTGTTTGGCTTTTTAAAGTTGTCGTGCAGCATTTGGAGTGAAGATGACGGTTTGTGAGTGGCTGCGCCACAGGGGGGTCAGAGGTCAGGCCGAGCCAGTTGGAAGTGGTTGCAGCAGAGTCGGTTTCAAGAACACGAAGCTGCTCGATTTGACTCCATTCCTTATTTACCCTGATTTTGAGCTTCATTTCATTCTTTAATGTGTTATAACTTGTGAAATACGTCAATGTTGGACTGTTGTTTCCTCTCGTTTGGTTAATCTATTTTTGATGCATTATCTGTTTATGCCAGCTGTATGGCATTGTATTTATCCTAGGGGCTTAGAGCGGCGGGTTAATTAAAGCTTATCAATGTTAGATTTTTTTTTTTAACTTCATTTGATGAGAACCTTAGAGGAGGAGCTCTGAATTATTTATCCAGCTGTTTAACCAAGTTCCGTATATTTACGAAGGGAAACCGGAAGTTTGATGCACCTTCCTAAAAAATAAACCTATTTGTTTTTATTTTAAAGATAAAACTAACCTTACATTTTTACTTTCGTATTTTAATTGTATTCTAAACATAATTTAAACATGTTTTCGCAGTTTTACTTGATAAACAGACTCAAAATCGACTTTTTAAAATGCTTTTTTTGCGTTGGGGCTTTTATTTTGACAGTCCCAACAGGAAACGCCAGTATGTGTTTCAGCGGAAGTGACAGCGCTCCCCCCTCGTAGTCCACCTCTACAGCATGCAAATGACTGAGCAACTCCAATATATCTCAGATTGGTTAAGTGAACGGAGCGCGCGGAGCAGCGCGAGAGGAGTTGTTTTGACAGCGGATGCTTTAACCGCAAAACATGAACGAATTATCTCGTTCTGGTCATGGCGGTTTGATACATTTTAGTGGGGTTTTTTTGCTTCTTTTTGCCATCAACTTAAACGTCCATTAAACTCTTTCTACGGAGGCTCATCTCATCCCGGGACCGGACTGAAACCACCTCCACCGGACGGAATATTTATTCACCCGCTAAGCGAGAAGTCCCGTGTGGACCAGACAGACCTCTTGAAGTTTCTTTTTTTATTTCTTACCGGAGGAGACACGGTTCGTCCTCCTCCAAGACGTCCGGCTCATTCAATAATGGACCGAGTATGCTGACATTCGGACTGCCCGTCTTCGGTTCTAATCGGTGTCATTCGGTAAGTCACGAAGCAGAGTCTTTAAAAAAAAAAGATGTTTAATTACTTTTAAGTCGTTCTCGCGGGATTTTATTGTGCTGTTGTTGTAAATGAGGCGTTCAGGTGACCATTTAGGGCAGGTTCAGACTAGCTTATGGTGCATTTTACCTCCTAATTTCACCAATTTTCTCTTTAAATTTAAATAAACGCTTTAAAAGGAGCTTATATCTTCGATTTGACAGAAAAGTAACTGACCTGTGAGTTTTCCTGGAGGAATAAACGATGAGTGGAGGGGGGGCTCCACTACCTCCAGCACACCTGGCTGTCCGCCACACACAGCCTTCTAGCTAATGCCTAGATTTTAGCTAAATACAGTAACAGTTCGGGGCTAATTAGGAGCCATTAACCACAGGTGCGTGCCAATACGTCACAGTTTGTATTAGCCAATCAGAAGCTGTAATTAATTTGCTGTTTGTCACTATAAATCACAGCTAATTAAATAAACCGGAGTAGCTTTCATACCCAATTTATTCCGTTGCACTTTATGCTAGAGGGCTGTGTTATTATTTTTTTCACCCTCCAAGTCTTCAATTATTAGACAAGGTTATAGCTCAATTTAAATGAAAGTTAATGAGGAAGGCGCCGTCTAAGTAGGTTGTGGATGGCATAATTGAATCCGGACCCCAATTTTTTGCTTGGATGAGTCAATGGTTAATGGCTTAGCTGTGTAATATGAATGTTATTTATTTATTTATTTAACCAGGAAGTCCCGTGAGATTATTACTGAGATTTTTTTTTCTTTTTTAGGAAAGACCTAGTCAAAATAGCACCATATTAAGAGGTTACAGACAAAAGGTGATGGGAAAAAAATGACATAAAAATGAGTTGAAAGTTGCTTTGAACTCTTCCAGTGAGCTTTATTGTGGGTTGAAGATTATTTTGAAACGACTGCAAAAATAAAGTTGATTTCAGACAGAACTCTGGGAACCTTAAAGAGGGACAAATACGAGTACCGCAATGTGACTTTAGGGAAAAAAACAAATTAATTTTGTTGACGATAATGAAATTCATTGAGTTGGGAAATGCATCCTGTCAAAATAAGAGCCTCAAGAGTCACCTTGGCTGTTTACTATGATCTGTGTTCATTTAATCACTTTTCCATCCTCATATAGTCGCATATTTTGAATCTTTAGACATATATACTTTAATCACAACCTCTATATTTACATTTTTGATTATGTTAACCCTAAAATATCCAGAATGAACATTTTAGGGAGACTGCAATTACTAGTTTGCATCAGTAGGTGGCAGAGTTGTGGTGATTAGAACTTAAACGTGTTACTTTTATCAAACTGAAGCCATAAAATGCCTAATGTCAAATCTGTATAGGATAAGAATTTAATCATTACTCTTAAAATGTTCATAAGTTAGCTTAAAATTCATGTAGACTTAAAAAATAACTTGTAATCAGTCACATGAACAAACGTGGACAAACTGCATTGCTGTAAAAGTAGAGAAGAGCTGCTTTAGGAGTCAGGATGTCCGTTTTATAAAATAAGAGCACATATATTGCTGTAAATATTGGTCATAATTGATAATAAGTATACATGTACTGAAAATTAGCAATAGGTATTTTGAGATTTTACAAAATTGTGAGCTCATTGTTTATTCATGCTTCCAATAATTGATTCTCCATGTGGATTTTTTTGTCTACAGTCAGTTTTTATGTCAACCAGAATACAAACAAGTATTCTGTTAATTACAGTTATTTGAGGTGGATTGGTATGCCAGAAATAAATAAGAATCTACAACCAGACTGTGCATCCTTAAAAAAAAAAAAGGACATTTTTGAAACAAGCAGTAATCTGCCATTTTTGTTGTTGTTGTTCTGTTAACTTTACTCGTTCTGACTAGGGATGTTCGATATTGGCTTTTTTACCGATATTGTCTAACTCTTAATTTCCGATACCGATATAAGCGGGGTACCCCTCATAAAAATAAAAAAAAGGTAAGGTAATCAACATCCCATACCTCCCATCATGCATACATAAACTTTAAATATTATCTGTGCAAAATATGACAACTGCTTCAATTTCAAGTTAGGCAAGTAATGTCGCGGATCGATGATGTCATCAAAGGTTCGCTGATAGATGTTGCGTTCAAGGTTGGTTGGGAAATGCTGAATCCACAGGATTTAATGTAAGGTGTGCCAAATAAACACAAATATCTCCAAATCTATACATCAGATTTGTTATATTTTTACATTTTGAGAAAGAGGAGAATTAGCTGAAGAGTTTGATGTATAATATGTGCATAGTATGTAAAGGTTATGTGTGTCATCACATAAACCGATACCGATATTTTCTGATATTACATTTTAATGCCAATATCCCTAGTTCTGACTTTTAAAAACGCCATATTTTTGTAGGTTTGTAATTCAGAAACAACATTTTTTTAGGAATAATAGTCATTTTTGTTGTTGACCTTTTTTTGTGATTGTTTCGAGACAAAAATTGAAATTTGTTTAAGATCACAGCCCTAACCGCAACCCATATCAAGTCTTGGAAATAAATATATAGTAATATAGTATACTAACAGGTTTATCGTCATCGCTCGGTACTCAAATTATGAAAGATCTGTTCTCTCCTTTGACTGAAAGACAGTAATCCATATCATAAAGTACTTCTTTATATGGACAAATTCAATTAGAAACTTAATGACCATGAACATTTAAAATGTTGCATTGAATTTCCAACTTTAAGCCATAACACAACACTGGGGTTAGCAGAAGCATCTAAACAAATAATGGTGTCATCTGCATAAAGTTTCACCTCAGCTCTAAATGTATTCATACTTTCTAACGAATATATGAATAATTTTGTGGGACAGTTCGAGCAAACTGATCCTATTTCGAGGCGTGCCGGTAAATATTTGGTGGAGCTAATCACCCAGCTGCAGGAAATCAGGTGTCGTGGTGATAAAGCTGCTGGCGCTGAAGGTAAATGGTGTTTTGTGTTTGACCAGGTGTTGTAATGTGTGAACTCGCCAAAGGATTTGGAGCTTGGGGGCAGAGCTTCAGGCCAGAGGAAGTTTATCACACTACATGTTCAGGCAGAGAGTACTGCTTCTGCAAGAACTAAAAAAATAAAATAATAAGGAAGCAGTGAGAGTCCATAAAATGTTGAATCAGTCACCAGAATAAATGTAAAAAGGAGAGGGGGCTGCACTGAGGACCTACGGAGTTGAACTTTCTCTCTCCTCTTGAGGGGGCGGGATGTCATAATTATCATTTCTCCTGGACTGCAGCGGAGGGCCGCGAGCGCTGGCAGGATCTCTGCAGCTCCGTGGGTGTATAGTGGTGGTGTTGACTTTGTAGGGCAAGCCACATCACTTCCAATTCGAAGGGAAAAAAAGCGACAAGTCCTGCGGTAATTGGTGCCCGGGAACCTCAGCGAGACGGTCGCACGCGCGAGCGTCGCACGGAAACACACACTCTGAAAGCAGCAGAGAGCAGGAGGGGGGTCTGATCTGTGTGATCCCATGTCACACTGAAATGAAACAACCTCTTTCACTGGACGCAACAAGTCTCACCATCTTCCACTCGCCTTGTGTCTTTTTCATCGGGTTTCAGCTCCTGAACAAAAGCTGGCTGACTTTAGAGAAGTGTTGGCTGGCAATCTCAGAGTCTGTCTGACTTTAAAGCTGAATATTGGACTTTTTTAACCTCGTATGCACCTGATAAATCAGGGTAAATTCAAGTAGAGCAGATAGAACTACTGCTGTTCTTTAAAAGAAAAACACTAAAACTATAAATTCCTGTGCAAAAATTAGTAGCTAATACTTAAATACCTATTTAACTTGCTATATTTTTAAGTACAACTATTCATAATCACTTTACAAGTACTTGTGTATGAAGGTATATTAGGGCCATGTAATAATTACATACAAAAAACGGGGGGAGGGGCCATCTCTGAGAAGAATCTCAAATGTTGAGGATATGTGGAAATATGGGATGTTAGATGGGAATTTTTTAATTTAAATCTTTATGATTAAATGTATAGATTGATGAGAATAATACTGGCATACTTTGTGATATTGTAAATGTATATATTTGCAAGGAAATATAAAAATAAAATCTAGAAATGGTTTATATCTTTACTGACAAAACAACTTGGATAATTACTGAAATTGTTCAGTCATAAATTTGCAAGAAAAATAATTTTAGGGCAGGCATGCATTTACAAGAATAAACTGACATTTTCTTTTGCTTGAAAGGTTACAAATGTAGTTTTCCATTAAATGTATTAGAGTAAAACGTGGATGTGTACTGATCTGTAAATGTATAACTCCTGCAGGATAATATATTTTTAAATTTTTAATTGTAAAAAACTGTAAAACATAATAGAGTAGAAAATTTAAAATGCTAATGTTTACTAAAGTTGTTGAATCAAACTAACAAGAGAAAAGATCAGAATCTTTAAAGAAAACGCATCCATTTAAAGTATAAAACTCAAATGTTCTTTGATGTTGTCTTAGATTTGTGAAAAAGTCAACATTTTTTGTGATGAAAGACTCATATTTACAAGAATAAAACTCTGATAATCTCATATTTACAACTTTGCATGAAAAAAGTTAAATATTTAAGGATAAAAATTAAAAACTGCCATCAGTCATTTAAAGGGAATGGGTGCAGCTTTCATAAACGAACCTCAATAGCTGCAGCCTTGAGCGGGAGCGCGCACGAAATTCTCACTATCTCATAATAAAGGTTCAACCAAAGGCAAGCGTAGACATGATTCCATAAATAACCACACATTTTATTAATACAAAAGAAAATATGGTAAAACAATGCCCCCCGCGCCACACACACACAAACACACTGGGACCGACCGCAGAGTGGAGCTAACATGGCTAACATGGCTCCGGTACCGTCTCTCTTCTCCGCTGTATGGAGTTCTATTGTGTAGCCCTGGTTACACACAACTCTAGGCAGAACTAGGCGGCCCAGTCTGAGTGAAAGCTGTAATTAGTCGGTGTTCTCAACGGTTCTCCCCAAAAGGCTGTGATCGCTAACAGCAGTTGAGCCGTGTGCGCAGCGCAGCACAGCTGCCTTTGAGGCGGACTGAGGTCCAGGAAACACCCGGGGATTTGAGGCCTAAACTCTCGAGGCCCAGTAACTTCCACAGATCGCTTTGCGCTAATTTATAACAGCACCTTTGGCTCTGTGAAACCCTATAATCCATCAGAGAGGTTTTCAGCTCCATAAACACTGCCAAAAAGACAACAAAAACGAAAACCTTTCGCCATAAGGAAGCAACACAACACAACGATGCAATGCTGCCACCTACTGGATGTAAATTTCTTATTACTTTTTTTTTCTCGAGAGCGAGCATAAGCGTCAGTTGACGTCACATCCGTAGAACAGCGCGGGAAATTCGGCCCCCGAATTGCGGAACATTTTGCAGCTCACAGCCTGTTCATGATAATGGAATGATACATTGGTGGCCTCATTCTTTTTGATTTAAAATGCTTCATCGCTCATTAACCTAAATAAACCAAACATGCATGACTACTTTGATTAAAATCCTGCATTCAGTCCCTTTAAACTGATGCAATTGTTGCGGTTACCTTACAAATTTTTGAGGGAAAAAGAAAATTGGCAAGGTTAAAGTTATAAATTTGCCAAGAAAAAAACTGGATGAGCTTTAAGGTGAATGTAAGAAATAGAGACAATCTGATAGACATTGAGACCATTAAGGTGGCGTTGCCTCTAGGATTGGTCAGTATCCAAATTTTAATACCGTCAAACTTCCTTCAGATTTTCCCGCGGTGTACGGTATTACTGTGACCAGGGTTGGACTGGCACAGGAATTTTCGGTCATGGCTCCCACCCTGAGCACTTACAGCTGATGTTCGGTTCGGATGGTTACCGCTGTTTATTGAAGCGCCGTAAACTCGCTAACACACCTGCGGCTGTACGAGCTCACGCCACAACAAGGAAGTGCTTATTAAAATGAGTCGCTCCGATAGCGGGCTGCGCGAGCGCCCCAGACCGGCCCAAAGTTAGCTACTGGCAGTCCCACCCTGACCGTACATTTTTTTCACGACGGTATTAAAACTGATACCGTTGCTATTTTTAAACACCGGCTGTATACGACCACTCAAGCCTAGTTGCCACTTAAGATTATGCTACCAAAAGCATATGCTAACATTCAGATAGTGAAATACAAACAACTAGCATGCTCTATGTGTAGAATATATTCATGCGGGGCAACAATGAATTTTGAAATCTGAATATACCATGGTTACAGAAAGTAACATTTTTAGAAATTTGTGAATTATATTCTTATATGCAGTAAATTGCAGTTTTTCCAGATAAATTTACTGGTAACATCTTGATGAATATTCAGATATCAGTCTCGTAAAGTGACGACTTCATTTGCACAGGATTTTAAAAAAATCTCAGAAAAGAAAAAAGATTCAAAAATTTGAGATGGTTTCATTGTATTAGATTTTGCATTTTTTTCTTGCACCTACTTGTAACTTTTATTATTGTAAATTTATTCCATTTCATTCTTGAGTTAAAAAAAAAAAATAAATGTAGGTAATTCTTGTAAGTGTCCTGGAATTTCCCCCCTTTTTTAGTTCTGTTGATTTGTTTTTAGGCTTGAATGCTGTTGTAGCTGTGAGACTATGTGCCTACTCACTCAGCTATTGTATTGCTGTTTTTCCAGAGTGTGTTTATATCAAACACCTGGTAGAAAATGGCCCCTTTCACTCCCAGCGCCTCCTGCTATAAACTTCTCCTTTAAGAGGAATATAGGAGGCTGGAGCTCCGGGCCAGTCATCTTTTATTGGAGTGTGGCGAGTCAATAGAGTCCTCACAGGGCTCCTCATTATGGGGTTTCCACTCGGGGCGTTGGTGCTTAGTTTAAAAAAAAAAAAAGAAAATCAGTCTTTTTCCACTAAAAATTAACACCTGGTGATGTTTTTTCTGAAAAATCTGAGTGAATCGATGACTTTCCAGACAGCGCACATTCCTCTCATGTTGCCTTTCTGTCTAAGATGCTGTGGTGTTTTCTTTTAAATCTGCTGGAATGGAAAGTAGTTCATGCAGCAATGATGGGGTTCAGAAAAGGCTCAGTGAGCAGATTATTTAGGACAATAAACACCCAAATGCATTTTGTTTGAGATCCTTGACGCCGCCGTCGTCACGTGTGCCAGAAAAACGGTTGTGTTGTCTGTAAATTCTGCAAATCTTCACCTGCTGTTCTGATTCTAAATACCTGAAGCACTAATCCGTGTCGACTATAAACAGGGACTTACAGGTAATGTCAAACTTTTTATTTTTTACCATCTTAGAAGCAAACGCTTTGGGTTTGTACGCCATCCAGCAGCTTTAATTGCCCTCTGTGGCATTCCTACTTAATTGGTCTTCAAAGGTCTTGTTCAGACAGACGGCGCGGGTCGTCTCGAGCCTCGGTACTTGTCAAGACATCAGGCACTCAATTAAGTCAGCTGCAGTACTTGAGTTTAAAAAAACTGTCAAGGCGAAGGCAATACCTTAAAGCAGAGGTCCTTAACCACCAGGCCACGAACCAGTACAGATCCCTGGGTCATTCAGCACCGGGCTATCGGAACAAATGAATAAAAATACATTTTATTGATCTGTTGATTGCGTCTGTATGATCCGTCCGTGCCCTGGTGTGTTACGTCGTGGTATCAATCGCACAGCCCATGATTAACCACTAACATGCGTTTAACATGAAACCAGTCCGTGGCGCAAAAACATGTTAGGGCTTTAATGCTTTCACTTCAAGTAGAGCTGTAAACACAGTCAAACTTGTCTTCACAAAAAATTAGGGATGCTCGATATTGGCTTTTTTACTGATTTCTGATATTGTCTAACTCTTAATTTCCAATACCGATATAAACCGATACCGATATAAGCGTGGTAGCCCTCATTAAAAAAAAGATGAACACAGTATTTAATGCAATGTGTGCCAAATAAATACAAATATATATATAGACTAGGGATGTATCGGCCCGGTACCGGTATGGGTTAAAGTTAACCGATACCAGTGGCTTCACTGTCTGTGACTTGTGATTTCTGTTGTAGTTTCCTATATTGAACACTAGGGGGAGCTATTGAGCTAAAGAGGAACAGTGTGGGTTGAGAGCTGGAGATGGTGCCAAATAGTTCATTTTATTTGGTTAAAATGTGGAAAACTGCAATAATTTCACTGTGAAATCACAGAAAATTGTTATTTTTCACCTTATATTTTAGTTTTGTGATCATTTTTATTAATATATATATATATATATATATATTTTATCTAACTCACTTATTTGTTGTAAAAAGCAGAGAAGAAAAAATAAAACCTGTATTCCAATTTGTTGCATTTTTTTGTGTGGTAGAAGTATCGGTACTCGGTATCAGCGAGTACTCAGATTTAAGTATCGGATCGGTTTTGAAAAAAGTGGTATCGGTACATCCCTAATATAGACATATCTCAAAAACTATATATCAGATTTGTTATATTTTGACATTTTGGGAGAGAGGAGAAGTAGCCGAACGATTTGGTGTATAATATGTGCACAGTATGTAAAGGTCATGTGTGTCAGCATTACAAAAAACAATACCGATATTGCATTTTAATGCCGATATCGGCCGATATTATCGGTAGACCGATGCCAATATTCATCCCTACAAAAAAGCCAACATAACCATAATAAATTGTTAAAGACTATATAGTCGCATTCAGCTTTGCAAGTATGAGAACTTGTGCCTCATTTGTAGCCATCGTAGAACAATCATAGTAAATATTAGGGATGCTCCGATCGATCGGCCACCGATCGAAATCGGCCGATATTCGTGGAAAAAAACGTGATCGGTAAATTCCGATTTTCTCCTTTCCATGCCGATCATACCAGCCGATCAATAACTCCTAAACCAGACGTCACTAGGCGCACAGAAAATCCGCAGCGCTACCGCGAGTTCATTGCGCGCCCATCCCCAGAACGGACAGCTCCTTTGTAGTTGGTTCAGACTCGGAGCTCAGACCAGGAGGCGACGTCAGGCGGCGAGTCCTGCCGACTCGCGCAGCCGTGTCTCCTCACACAGCTCCGCTGCTGCAGCATGCAACACCGCGGGGCCGTGTAGCTGAGATAAGTCTTCAAATTGGTATTAAAAGATAATCATTTAAATATTAAGGACGAAGTTGGAAAGAGCTCGCTGCTCATGCACCGGGAGGAGATCTGCCGCGCGTCATGGCGCATGTGGAGAGGAGCAGCAGGTGGATCAGACAGGTGGAGGGAGGAGAAGCTGAGAGAGCAGCAGGTAGACTCTTTAGTAATGATCAGATCATGGTAATTAATTAGTTCGTTCTTTCTGGGCATAAAATGGACCAAAGTGTCAGAACAAATCTGACTTTTCTGTGTCTGAAGAGCAGTAGAAAAAAACTATTTTTCTCAAAACGTTATTTTAATTACTAATTAATTAATGGGGATCTTGTGCACAAGAATATGTTTAAGTATTAAATATTATAGATTTCTATATGGATAAAAGTAATAGATATCTATAAGGATTAAAATAAATAGAATTCTTTATGGATAAAAACAATAGATTTCTATAAGGATTGGAAATATACATCTATAAATAATATACTTCTATATGGATGGATGGATGTCTACGTTGTGCCTTCAAGTTTTTGTACTTTTTCATCTGAGAAAAAGTCAGTAAAAACCTGTTTTTGTCCAAATGAAGGAGATTTATGGTTCATTTTCTACAGATCAAGTAGCCATTAGCCCTCATCATTACTACAATGGGAAATTTACAATTAATCCATGTGATCGTATCGGTGAGCGGCAGCAAAAAATGTGATCGGAGCATCCCTAGTAAATGTCCTGAACTCTGAATCTAAAGTCAGAGCTTCAAAAAACAACAACTTTTGGTTAAAGTCTTGGAAGTTTGGATCGTGGGTTGGTAGTTCCAAGTAGAACAGTCATACGTAACGACTTGTAAATCTGGAACTCCCAGCCCACATTCGGAACTAAAAAAAAAAAAACCTTTTGGAAGTTTGGATCAGTCATGACTGTGGGTTGGGAGTTCCAGGCGTCTGAGTCATCGTAGAACAAAAATACTAAATGACTTTTAAGGCCAGAACTCCCAACCCACGATCAGAGATGAGGAATCATTTTGGTCTAGAGGTGAAACATCACCAAGTAACAATAGAAGAAGTTTAGAGCCATTTTAAACCCTCGTGGGGGGTCAAACTGTAGGGTGGCCCAAAAGTTCAACAAAATACAAAAGCCACAACACAACAACAAAACGCCACAAGTTTTAATATTACTTTTGTTGTGGCTTTTGTATTTGCTGAACCTTCTAGGCCACGGTAAAATTGACCCCAAAAGGTTGAAAACCCTCATGGAAAAGTAAAGATGGCAGACAAATGGCAAAACGCACCATTTTCTTTGTTGTTTTTGGACATCCAGGCTCCCGTAGCAGCTCTTCTCTGCTTCACGGTAATGATTCTAACATAATTTTTGTCTCTTATTTTATACCGACGCTGTTTTTTATGGAGAGAAAACAGTCTCAATATATCTGTGTATGTGTACTATTTGATTTGTAACTTGTGTTAACCTGTTTGTGTGTAACTTTGGGTAGTTGTAGCTGTACAACATGATTTGTAACCCGTAAATTACATTTTGTGTGTAACTTTGTGTACTTGTAAATGTGTCTTTAAATGCACACACAAATATCAACAAATTATAATTACAAAAAATATTTAAATACACACAAATAAAAATTACACAAACATTTAAATTCCACACACAGATTTTTTACCTTCAACCTCACAAATCTAATAATTACACCTACAAATAGTTAAATACGTGTGTACAAATCACCTGTTACACACAGACAAAACTACATTTACACACAAATCAGTTTACAAGTGCACAAAGGGTTTTGAGACTCCTTTCACGCTTCCGGGAGCTCCACAGATTCGTGCGTAAGTGGTGCGTTTAAATGCTGGTGGAAAGCTGGGTCATTTGAATTTTCTTCAGAGTCTAGTGTCTTCCTTCAATACCTTTTGCCAGAGGGGCATAGACGTTTTTCTGTGTAATAAATAATATCTCAGCACACCTTAGTTCTAACACATATATCTTTATTTACTTGTTATTATTCTATAAATGTTTATATAGGCATATATATGCATGTATAAGCCGTATAAATGTATTTAAACAGTTAAATAAAACGACCACTAGGTGGTGTAAAGGTCTGTTGGCTGTCTGATGAACACAGGCAGCCTCAGCCCTGAAGGCAGCCAGAGGCAGGAACACAGCGATGGCTGGGAATCGCGGTGGTCTCCTCTCTGAAGTAAGTACAAGTTACAGCTGCACTCTTTGCTAGCTGATTATAATCATACAGCCTGCCATGATTTTTAGATCATTGACCGTCCACCTCACATTTCTCTGTTAGCAGGAGCTAATGTGAGCTGAGCTGAGCTAATTTAGCAGTTGGTAGCTTTTATTTAATCTTTGTATTTAGTGTCAGTACGGTTTAATTTGGCATTTTCTTGATCCATGAGAGTTAATGATCACCAAGCTAAGATCTTTTTATTATGTAAATGGCAACTTGTGTAGCCCTTAGCCACGATCAGGAAAGTAGGAAGCTATCCCACCAAGTCGAGTTTTGCTGTTCTGTCTTTAATGACAAAACCATTTAATGACCCATTTTTAAAAAAAGTCAATCACACACATATGCTTACAGTAAAACAGTAAAATAGTAGCCTATAATGTAAACGTTTCCCACTTCATTAACAAGTTAAACTTAATGCACTGTGAATTTGATGATGCTCACAGCCAAAATAGGTATAAAATATCAATACCAGAGGGGCAACCAGTTACTGATTTGGTACAATGTGATTTATTTTTTTTTTGTATAAAACGAGCTAATCTTGATGATTCAGTCACCAACTTTTTTCTCTCCCTCTCCCTCTCCCCCTCTCCCCCCCTCTCTCTCTCTCTCTCCCCCTCTCTCCCTCTCCCTCTCTCTCTCTCTCTCTCTCTCTCTCTCTCTCTCTCTCTCTCTCTCTCTCTCTCTCTCTCTCTCTCTCTCTCTCTCTCTCTCTCTCTCTCTCTCTCTCTCCCCCTCTCTCTCTCTCTCTCTCTCTCTCTCTCTCTCTCTCTCTCTCTCCCCCTCCAGAACAGCGACTTTGCTAAGAACCGGAAGACCTTCTAAATAAAAGCCCCCACAGACAAGTCCTTTACATTATATTGTACTGATGTGAATAATAACAAGTAAATAAAGATATATGTGTTAGAACTAAGGTGTGCTGAGATATTATTTATTACACAGAAAAACGTCTATGCCCCTCTGGCAAAAGGTATTGAAGGAAGACACTAGACTCTGAAGAAAATTCAAATGACCCAGCTTTCCACCAGCATTTAAACGCACCACTTACGCACAAATCTGTGGAGCTTCCGGAAGCGTGAAAGGAGTCTCAAAACCCTTTGTGCACTTGTAAACTGATTTGTGTGTAAATGTAGTTTTGTCTGTGTGTAACAGGTGATTTGTACACATGTATTTAACTATTTGTAGGTGTAATTATTAGATTTGTGAGGTTGAAGGTAAAAAATCTGTGTGTGGAATTTAAATGTTTGTGTAATTTTTATTTGTGTGTATTTAAATATTTTTTGTAATCATGATTTGTTGATATTTGTGTGTGCATTTAAAGACACATTTACAAGTACACAAAGTTACACACAAAATGTAATTTACGGGTTACAAATCATGTTGTACAGCTACAACTACCCAAAGTTACACACAAACAGGTTAACACAAGTTACAAATCAAATAGTACACACGCACAAATATATTGAGACTGTTTTCTCTCCATAGTTTTTAGTCTCTTTAAAACGTGAACTCTGATTAGAACTCAGAGAAATCATGTTAAATTATTATATTTTCTCATAAATGAGCAGTCTTATCTTCACATCTTTTTTAGAATTCAAAAATCTGTTGAACAAAAGCTGTTTTCCAGTTTTGCACTTAAAAAAGTTTTCCACTCGTCTGTCTGCTGCACCCCAGACCGGCTGTTCCGGTCAGTCTCGCCGCCGGACTGGATTCTGTTCGATTTGGAAATCATTTTTCTCGGAGCGGCACATGGGTGGAGTTTTACTCCGACTGGCTCTGCATCATAAAGCAACCTGTGCTGATCCCAGAGTGACACGGGAATGAATTATGCCTACGTCTAGTGAATAAATAGTCAGAGGGCAGAGCGGTGAAAGAATCCAAATCGGAGCTCTGTATGCTTATCTGTCTCTGGTAGAACTTGACAGAACAGTCGGTGACACTTTGCTTATCTTGTGACCTTATTTTTATATCAAAACATGATTTTTAAAAGGAAAACATGAACTTGTACCTACAGGTCTTGTAGCTGAAGCTGTGTGTATGTAGAGAAAAAAACCCTTCAACAACTATAAAGTTGTTTCTTCTTATTCCAGCCACTAGTTAATAGAAGTTTGTCCAATTAGTAAACTCAGTGGGATCCTGTTGAAGAGCTGTGAGCAAACACTTTGGTACAATTAGCACCTTCTGACTTAAAGACGCCACAAAGAAATGGTACCTGGTAGCATAACCTGTCATTAGAACACTCCAGTCTTTGAGTAAGTGTTGGTTTAATTAAATATATTTGCAGTTATAGTGGGAGGTAACGGGAAGAGTGTCCTTTTGAACTGGAATCACAACTTAGGCGTTTTAATTAGGGATGAAGGACATGCTCTAAATATGTAAAATACCTTCTTTTTGCACATTCTCAGCTCCTTTCTGTCCTTTTACTGTGAATAAATTCAAATAATTTCAGGAAGAAAACTTGATGCAATCAGCATTCTGACGTTGAGGCTTAAAGCCTCAAATGTTATGGAAGTTGTGGTTTTTATTTTGGTAGGTTAAAGAAGTATTTCAGTCATTTTGAAGTGGGGTTCTATCAGCTATCTATACAGTGAGGACCATACCCACCAGTGACATCACTCAAAGTGGGTGGAGTCTTTAGAACAGTGGTTTATTGTCATTGTACTTGGTACAAGGAGAAGGGGGGCAGCATCTCCATAAATAACACATTACAAAACCACAGTAATAAAAAAGTTATCAAAAACACCATGCAAGGATTCCATAGACATTGGACACAAAGAATTGGGGGGGGGGGGGTGCAAGTCCAGGTTACGATGTGCAATAGTTCGCCACAGATTTCTGTCAATTGGAAAAAAGAGAAAAGTTTTGTCAAATCTCTGTTTCACTCCTTCTTCTTGTGGTCAGTAGTCCCGCCCGCCCCGTGCAAAGCAAATGAAGATATTAGAGAATAGCGAAGGTCATGGGCGTAGATGTAGCATGGACGGATTAGCTGGTGACGTGTCTCCACCATTAATTCAATCCAAGGGTGAAGAAGCGCTGCATCCCCACCAATAATGGGTTTAGCCCAGCGCGGACCGAGGTGTTGTGCTGCTGCGCCGTGACCTGTGTCCAGGTGAAGGGGGCGTGTCTGGATCGACCGGCGTGAGCCCCTCACTCTAGGATGTATTCTAGCAGTCTGTTCTCTTTTCACCTGGACAGACATCAAGCCGCTCACGCCTACGGCATGCCTGTCTCCGGTCTGGAAGTGGACTGGGATGGACTGGCCTTCGGGAATCTTTCCGGTGGGCCTATGCAGTAACTTTGGGCCGGGACAGTCCGGTCAAGAGCTGAAAGCTTTAAAAGTTGCACTTTCTGTTGCCCCTCCACCCATGAAAGATTTTCTGTCAGATGAAAATAATTTTGCTTCAACCCCTGCTCTAGAAGCAGGATGAGACCATTTGTTTTATGGTGCTGATGCTGCTGCAGCGGTACGTACAGTACAGTAATCTGGACATTGGACAAAAAAAACACAATAAACAGTCTCATGAAAAAGTGTAGAGGTTTACAAACAGGTAATGTAATGTTCTAATGCATTGGTGCAGATTTTAGGAGAAGGAGTTGTTTGAAATCCATATAAAATTAGTCGTTATTTTGCAGCAGTCTATTTTCCGATCAAGTCAAAGCGCTCGCTTTGAGTGATGTCATTGGTGGGTATGCATTGTACTGTGAAAAATAATAATTTAAGTGGGCACTTTTGCCTGGGGCTCTTATTTTTAAGATTTTACTACTCACCAACTCCCTTCCCTGCACTGTCAGAAATGAAAGGACAAGAATTGTACCTTTTTTGTCACTGGGGTGGTACCCTCAAAAGTACAGTTTTGTACGTTTAACTGGGGGTTATATCCTAAGGGGTACAAATATGTACCCTTTAGGATACATATTTGTACCCCTTAGGATACATATTTGTACCCTTTAGGGGAACAAATTTGTACCCTAAGGTACAGCTGTGACTAGTAAAAGGTACAAACTACAAGGGTAAAAATTTGTACCCCCAGTTAAGGTTCAAAATGGTACCCTCAAAAGGTATAATTTTGTACCTTAACTGGGGGTACAAATTTTTTACCTTTGTAGTTTGTACCTTTTACTAGTCACAGCTGTACCTTAGGGTACAAATTTGTACCCCTTAGTGGACACATATGTACCCTAAGGCGTATAAATATGTACCCTAAAAGGTACATATTTGTACCCCTTAGGATATAACCCCAGTTAAAGGTACAAAACTGTACTTTTGAGGGTACCACCCCAGTGACAAAAAAAAGGTACAATTCTTGTCCTTTATTTCTGACAGTGTGTGGACTGGTTTTTAGTACTGTAGGTTGTAGGTTTTGGGAGTTTCACTGCTTCAACACACCTGATTCTGAGAACTGAAATACCACCTCAACCTGAAGAATTCTGTGAATCACTCAGTCATTGGAAGCAGGTGTGTTGAAGCAGGGAAACACCCAAAACCTGCTGGATATCATCCCACGTGGAAGGAGTTGGTGATCACTGCTACAGTGAAACTTGTTAAACTAAATAACTTTGTATTTTAGCAGCTCTGTGATGCATAAACATCATCATTTGTAATTGAACAAGCACGTTATACAAAAAGCCAACTCTGGATTAGTTGTAAGGTGATGCAGATGACGGGTTAGATCACATGTTGTACAGTAGGGGTTGAACGACTTGCTATTTTTACAAGTCGACTACCAAGTAATAAAAGTCGACTTCGACTAATCGCTGATGACGTCATACATACGGCGTATACAGAACGGCTTTATAAAACTTGACAGGCTTTATTGCAAAAACGTATTTTAATGCTGACAACAAACAGCTCAGAGAGAGCAGTTGTTTTAGGCAGCACTTTGGTTTTAATATCAAATCTTTAGACTAAAATGTTGATTAGTTTTAGTCACATTTTAGTCATCTTTATATGCAAAAAAGTTTTAATCTTTCTAAAACTACAGTTTTAGTCAGATTGTGGTCTATTGTTCGGCCATAATCATAACAAAGACATTCGCTATTTAATGAATAAAATCACTCAAAGCTTGATAGCCGAGCCATTAGCTCGTTAGCTTAGCCGTTAGCACATCGGAGATTTGAATAGCGCTGCATTTTTAGTAAAACAAGAGACAAAGAAAGCAAAGACTCACCATTAAGTTGATTAAATAAGGACAATCGATTGGCAAGGGCATCAAAAGCTGCCAAGAAGTATTCTTTGAGTAAATATCCATTTTAATAGCGCCGCGCCAGACCGGAACACAAAGGAAATGGAACGAAACCCCTTCAAAATAAAAGTTCACGTGATCAGCGAAGAGTCGACCTTTGGTTTAAAAAGTCACTACAGCCCACAAAAGTCAACTTTTCGACTAGTCAACTAGTTCGTGCAACCCCTATTGTACAGTGAGAGTTTTCTCTCAACAGACAAACCTTGTCTCTAAAACCGTCCAGTGTCTGGTATGTTGCACCTTCTGTCCAATCATAAAGCTCGTTGTAGATTTTAAACCAAATTTGACGCCAACATCAGAATTGACAATTTAAACGTTTTTGATCTTGCGCCCCAATCTAGACTAATGCCGTTAGTTTTAGTCTTATTTGTATCCCTCCTTTGCCTTGACTTGCTGATACAGACTCCGTTTTTTTTTTTTTAATTTAATCGAGCGTTCTGAAGAAATTCACTTCCAGTTTGCCAGTGACTCACTCCAGAGGAGAAAAGTGTTGCTTTTTAAAAGGACGCCGACGTAGGCGACACGGTACACGCACATCTGTTGGGGCGCAGATGGGTCCTCTTACAAAACGCACCTTGACGCCACAGTACGCCGGTGTAATCTGCCTGCTCGTTTCTGGAGAACTAATTACCGCGCATTAGTTAAACAGACCATTTGAAATGCAAGCCTGCTAAATCACACTTGCCAGGGGAGACGAGCCACCCCCCCTCCTCCTCCTCCCGTTTCTCTGCAAACCTTGTGCTTCTATTATTAGTAGTATCATGCATATGTTCCCTATTAGAAATTAAAGGCCGGCAGCAGAGAACAGCAAGTCAGGAGACTCTGCAGTACACAAGACAGTGAAGCTGTTATTGTACCGGTGTTATAGTCACAGCTGCCAGAACTAGATGACATCGAGTGCACAGCTGATAAGGTTCTTATTAAACGAGTCACTGAAGGTGTTTCTTGGGGTGTAGCAGCAGTCAGAACATGTATGAATCTCACTTCCTTGATGGTTAATTAAATCTGTGTTTACAACCCAACCAAGGGGGTTATTTTTTCATTGTTAGTCCTTAGTAGAGTGTCTCGGCGTACCCAGGTGGAGAATAATACTCCTAGTTTACCAATTCTATTTCAAATATATAATTTTAAGTAAAAATTTGTTTTAAAACGTAATTACCACTAAATTTAAAGGGATACTCCACCCAAAAGTGATTTTTTTTTTTGTGTGTGTTTGTGTGTATTGCCATATTCCCCATAGTTAGATAAGTGGGCAAAAACAATTAGTAACCAGTCCAGCTATTATCCTGATCCAGCAGTACTCCTTTAGTGTTAGCTTAGCAGAAAGCACTGTAAGTGAATGGTAACAACTAGCATTGTGAGAAAAACGTTTTTAAAAATCACTCTGTGGTGATGCTAATGATACTAATTCTGCTTAGTGACCTCAATAATCAGATCGGCTGCAAGTGAAAATAAAAAGTCACACAAAGGAATTACAGGTACTATTTTCGACTCGGAACTACTTTATGACAAAGAACAGCTGTAAGCAATCGCGAGGACATGACGCAGCGGCCCCAAAGACACCTATATCTGTTAACATACATCCTGGCTACTAAGCTAAACCTGGTAAAGTTTTTTGGAGATAATCTCTGTGAGGGGGCCGTAGCGTCGGGTTGTGAATCTACCTCTGTTCAAAACCAACCTAAAGTTTTGCGGTCCGTTCGGGGAGGGCGAGTCCCGTGTGTGCAACGAACCCGCGGTAGTTCTACGGATTTGCCCTCTGGTTTATGAGCTATTGATTGGCTGGTATGATTGGCGCTGAAAGGAGTTTATTGGAATTTGCCAAGCGTGTGTTTTTCACGGAAGTTGGACGATTTTGCTCGGTTGCCGATCGATCATAACATCCCTATCAAATACTTTTTCATAGTTATTTTCCCCGTTTATCTATCGTTTTTTCATTTGTTGTATAAAATATTCTTACAATACGACTAATTAGCAGGAGCATCCACATTTAGAATATATCCAAATACAGAGAAAGAACTTTCATAGCTTGGTTAAGGATTCTCCAAACTTTTAACTGTTCTTCTATTTGTTTGCAATTTCTTTTATTACCCATTTTATAATAAGTTCACTGATGATGGATGTAGAAAAAAAAACGTCAAAAGTGACTGGATTGTTTTTGTTTTTAGGGCACTTAAACGTTGAAAAATAGACTTCATTGTCATAATTTCTAAAAAGCTCCACATCTGATGAAACAAAACAAAAAAACTCCACAGTGGAATCATTTTTCTAAATGTGATTTGAACAAGTTGCACAAATGATGTCTGTCACATCTGCACAATCCTGCCGCCTTTGATACCCTATAGAAAAAGCAATTATGCTTTTTGCTTTTATGGTCTGTTCGTGTCTCCAGCATTCATCACTGACTCACGCAGAGAAAAATGCAAGACATAACTAGATACGTTTTATTTTTCCCCGAAAAGTAATTCACTAAACTGGATTTCATGCCCATTATAGCGTACTGTTTTTAGCTCCGTGTTGTCGTCATTATGCTGTTTACAGCTCACTACTAAACTCTTGACAAACGTTCGGTTGATAAAAATATGTTTTACAGCTGCGGGGCTTTGACCGTCATGTGCGTGAAGCGTGCCAAATCAATGAGAACCAAGGGCGTTTGGGCTCTTTGGTGTGGATAGTGAATGTCGCCATTATTCAGCAGCTCATCAGGCTGTTGCAAAGTCCAACTCGTGGTGAAAACACAAAAATCAGAGGGAACTTGTTCAAAGGGGTTGTGGATTTGTTTGATTTGGTATTAGTAATTGGATTGTGTTATGGCTGCTTGACTATGGTGAGTTCACAGACAAAAATGGGCAAAAAAGACCACTGATTAGGCTGATCATACTGAAAATTATGCTGTTCTGATCGTCAATTATTTTTTTGCAGCATCTTCAACCTTTTCAAAGTAGTATTTATCAGTCATTGTACTGTGGGATAAGATTTGTGCCAAAAGCATCAACCAAAAAATACAGTCGCACACAAAATATACTCAAATAAAGCAACCAAGAAGAACATTTCACAAGAAAAATTGTGAAATTCAAAAGTAATCACTCAAAAAACAAAAATAAAGTCATAAGTATTTACATTTTTAAACAAATACTTTTATTTCTCTACTCATATTTTATTTAGTTGACAAAACTGTTTTCACTTAATTTTGCGTTATTCAGACCTTTTTAGGCTTTTATTCTGAAGGGCATGTTTTGCTTTTGCTGCACCTCGATTTTGCTTCTGTTTTAAGTTTTTGAAAGAGTCACAGTGGGCGGGGCTTTTCAGTGCTTTAATCTCATTGGTTGTGAGGGCTTGGTGTAGGTGGCTCCATAAGTCTGGTAAACGGCTAGATCTCCACCCTCATAACCAATAAGATCGAAGCATTGGAAAGCCCCTCCCACTGAGACTTTTGGTGCATTCCATTTGTCCTCGGAAGTTCCGAGTAGGAAAAATCAACTGGAACTCCCTCTGAAGTCGGACTTCCCACTCGGGAAGTCTGAGATTTTTTGGAGCCTCGACTTTGGTGAAAAAACATGGCGGCTCCTCATAAGAATGTAGTGAAAACGTTTATTTTGCAAGATCTTGCAAATGCTTGTTTGGCTGTGTCTAAGTTCAGAATTACATGTAGTTCTTTGTATCTTCTGACTCTAAACGAATCAAAGTGTTTGCATGATCAAATTAATTAAAGCCTAAAACAATATTTTGAATGTGTGCTGCTAACAAAGGCAACAATGGCAGTGTGTTTGGGTGTGAACCAAACACGAGAAGAAGTAAAACTGTTTATTACTTTATACTTTTGGTGTCCCCGCTTTTCCGACTTCGCAAAACTGGAACACTTGTAACTCGGGTGTGATGTCATTCCGACCTCCGAGGTAAATGGAACAAAACATTTCTTGCAAGAGCAAAAACCTACAGCAAAATGGAGGTGCAGCAGAACAAAAACATTCCCTTCAGAATAAAAGCTTAAAGGTCTGAGTAACAGATTTAACTGATACCCATATAGGTGCATCAAGGAATAAAATATGAAGTTATTGAGTAAAAACTAAGTATTCTGTTTACAAATTTAAATATTTACTTTTAAATAAGTGTTTTTGTTTTTAGAATTTTACACTTTTGCTTCTGAAATATAATTTTCTCTGCTTTTTGGGGGGTATATTTTGTTTAACTGATTTATTTTTCATTTTTTGGCACAAATCTCATCCCATATTTCACTCACTCGGTGGGAAAACTTTAACAAGGAGTTCAACTCAAGCTGTTTATTAAATAAAAACCTGAACGTTACAGGCTAATTATAGTCTGCATGATGAAAACATGATGCACCCAGCATTAAATCTGTTCTTAAAAGTGACCATTTAAATTATAGATGACTGATTTATCAGTTATTGTCAATGTCCTTACATTTATTATCATGATTTAGAAATTAATTTACAGTTAAAGCAGTGACCAGGGATTTTAAAATAAAAGCAGCATCCCAGATATGAAAGAATAGCAGTGAGAGAGTATCCAATCTCAGTTTATGTACATGTTCTTCTGCCCAGAACTCTTATTGTGAAGGGTCTTTAACACAGTTTTGTGCAATTTACCCTGTTGAGATCATAAAGAAGGGAGTAGACTCATTAAAACAAATGGCCTCGTATGTTTGGAGTTCTATCAAGTAAATGCACACTCATGACCAAAAGCCTCAAGTAAAACTGATAAGAGATTTTGGTCTTCCTGTTGTGCTGATGGACCATCTTTAAAAACAAACAACACTCTAATAGAATTTAAAACTCAGCGTCAGTCCAGATTTAGTTTCTCTAGTGGCTTAAAAAACCTCCAGTCTTCTCTGACTGCCGTCTCGTGCAAATTTCTTTAAAAACCTTTCACAATAAAAGCCGCGGGCAATTGCACATGCTTAACTAATAATAAAAAATGTAAAAAATCTTAAATGTGAAAGTCATACTGACACGAAATCTGTCTGCTCATGAAAAAAAATACACAAAAACCCAACACACTATATGCTGGGTGCGTCATGTTTTATCCTGCAGACTATAATCAGTCTGGTACATATTTAAATATCCAGTTTTCCCAAAGAGTGATTTTTTTAAATATGACTGCATAAAAATGATGAATGCTAGTACTACTAATAAAATAAATTTTGATTTATTGTTGTTAATAAAAACAAAAGTAATCAATTTATACAGCTGGTAAAGTTCTGTACTTTTTGCACATTCAACATAATTTGAATTAAAGTACCATGTTAATATCCTTAACTAGCATTTTCCCATCCAAATCAGGGTGTTGTTTCTGTAATAACTGTGCTAATAAAACAGTTTGTCATTGTTCTGTGGCGGCGTATGATTATGTGAAGAGGCATCGTGGTCATGAAGGGAGCCTCGTGATGCAACGCGGCTCAAATGAAGTGTGAAAATGCCTTTTTATTGGTTTCTAAGTGCTGTACGTGCTCGCCGTGATAAATATTTCCCAGAATCTTCTCAGGTCCTCCTTTTGATGTTTGAGTTGGCCTCCTCGTAGGAGGAGAGGTCTCTCGGGGCTTCGCCAGATAGCTAATTGAATTGTCTGAACAGCAAGAGACGCATTTCAATCTGCACAAAGGGAGCGGATGGGGGGGGGAAGAGAAAATGTTTCATCTCCTCTGCCCGTCACACCGAGTTCCATGCAACATTGATCGCCTGAAAAATGCATCAGTTAAAGAAGTCTGTTTGAAATCCAGAAGACGGAGTGCACCCCTCTCCGTCGCAGCGCTATCGCGCCGATAACATCTGTTAATAGTCCGTTATTTTTCACATTTCGCGTCGTCCAGGCCGCCGCCAGGTCACAGCGGTGGGTATTTTTGGACGCCGTGACCGCCATTATTCTCCTGGGATTAAAAAGGAAATGTTCCAGAGGCTGGTTTCACAGCTAACGTCTGAATGTTTTGCTCTGAACAAACAAGGCATATTTAATAAGTTTGACAAATTAGAATTTCTTTCTTTCATCCATAAACATTGGCAGCCCGAGCTGACAAACAATCACATTTCTCAATTTCCTGCATGTAGACGAGCGCCTGCTGGGACTTCAAACCCTCTTTTTTTTTTTTTTTTTTTTTTTTTACTCCTTATGTTTTTGTTGATCATCTGTCAACATATTTCTGTACGCATTTAGTCAATTCATGTAGTTTACAGCTGCTACCATTTGAGAAAACCCTTCATTTTTTTTAGTATTTTTTCCGCATTAGGACAGATTTTTGTAAACGGTCTCTAATGAGTTTGTTTCGGAGGGACCTTTCACCGCCGGTGGAGTTTTCCGGGGCAACTCGGAGCACAGGATGCATCCCTGGAGGCAAGAACATGCAGCTAATTACTCTGGTGTGTTTCCTCTGATGTTGTGGTGATTCCCTCTAGAACAGAAGGCAGGGAGGGAGGGAGAGATTATTAGTACATTCAGTTAGCCCAAACGCTGTGTGTGTAAAGCGCTCTGCAGGCAAGCAATCAATAACATTTACAGTGATTTATTCATTTTATTTCAGTAAGAGCTTTTGTGTTAAAGTGGCTTTATGGGAAAAGGGGTTTTATGTTATTTATAATAATCTACAATAGATGAAATATACTGCTTCCTTGGTCTTTGCAAACAAGTGCGAGCGTCTTATCAGGTGTGGCTGGAATGCTGAGTGCCTTGCAGTTTATGTCTGAATACCTAATAGTGATGACTTATCTATAATTCTGACTTCACAGCATAATATTGGACTGGGAGGTAAGAAGGAGGTGAAAGGGGAACAACAGGCAATAATTATAGGAATTGTTTAGCCATTTTGAATTGTGTTTATGTGTATACGTTCTAATAAATCTCTCAATACACCAAATTAAACATTTTAGACACTTTTTCAATCAGATATGTTGGTGTAGGTTTTTATGTATCCGGGACATGACAAGTCCAGGTTTACATTTTTATCAAAAATAGTCAATTTGGCCTTCGTTATGTTGATATTGTTAAGATGATTCATATTTGATTTGTGGCCACATACAACAGTACAGCACAATGTAGTGGAATTTGTTCTCTCTTTTTGACTCATCCTTCAGGAGTAGAGGGCAGCCATTTTTTTATGGCACCCAGGAGGCAATTGAGGGTTCACTACTTGCCCAAGGATACATCAACACATTGCCAGGCTGGGGTTTGAAACCTGGTGTCCCATGTGGTAGTTGACCATATTGTACAACCTTAGTTGAGTTTCCAACAGTTATGAAGTGCTAACAGCCATTTTTATTGTAGCAAAATCCAGAGTGCATTGATGCCTTCTTAAAACAGCTCAAATTTTTGGGCGTTTAAAAGCAAATCATGTATCACTGTTTTTAAACCATTGCATTGCTTTCAGTTTTCAAATTGAATGTAACCCAAGACCAAATTAAGGTGCTGCTGTCTTAAAACGATCACCATCAGAGAGCAATTTGTATTGCTGCCTTCTTAAAACGGCTTCAGTTTTCAAAATTTTAAAGTGATTCATCCGGCAACATTGTTAAACCTTTCCAATGACGTCTGTAGTCAAATTGACTGTATAACCCAAAGCAGATTGCATTTCTACCATCTTAAAATGGCTCCAGTTTTTTTTTATTCTAAAGCAAATCATGTATCACTGTTTTTAAACCATTGCATTGCTGTCAGTTTTCAAATTGAATGTAACACAAGACCAAATGAAGTTGCTGCTGTCTTAAAACGATCACCATCAGAGAGCAATTTGTATTGCTGCCTTCTTAAAACGGCTTCAGTTTTCAAAATTTTAAAGTGATTCATCCGGCAACATTGTTAAACCTTTTCAATGACGTCTGTAGTCAAATTGACTGTATAACCCAAAGCAGATTGCATTTCTACCATCTTAAAATGGCTCCAGTTTTCTAAATTCTAAAACAAATTGTGTGACTGTTTTAAAATCATTGCACTGCTGTCAGTTTTCATTTCAAGTGTCACCAAGACCCAATTGTATTGCTGCCTTCTTAAAATGGCTTAAATCTTTTTTTCTCAGCACTTTATTCAACTCAATTTATTAAAAAAATATATTTTCAGTTTCATGTTATACAATTAAATGTATGACTTTAGGTTTTTTTTTAAAACAAGCATAAATATCAAAATCCTCATCAAACTGTAGAACTTCTAGTACACTCAGGGGTGGGGAACTCAGAAAATTTGTAGTATTTCTATACGTATCTCTGCCAAAATGTGTTTTGTAGCATAACTTTTTAGTTTGAACTGAGATTTGGGAGATTTGAGTTTTTGGAGGGCTTTCCTTAAACGACCAAACTAAAATTACTCTAATTCAATGGTAGTTTGTGACAGATTTGACTCCTGGTTTCAGTGGAAATCTTATTTTTAGCTGTTTTTGGATATTCTTATAAATCATTGCGTAATGCAGAATTAAGATTTATTTATTTATTTTTATTAGAATTGGACGCTTGGTTAAACCACAATGGAAATTTGGGAGATAGTGACCATTTTTAAAAACAAGAAAAAAACCAAAACCTTTTGGCTGTGCTCATGATCAGTCCTGTCTAACGTAAAAGAGGCCATGCAGAGAGCCATCTACAATGCGGTAAAATAGTAATTATTTATAACTTACACAGAAACACACTTTAAAATATCTTAGAACAGAGTCTACCTCAAATTCAGCCTTAATCTGTGACCATTTAGTCTATAACCCAGCATGTATTACCACTACCTGCTGTAGGACATAGGGAAAGTGCACCTACGCCTTTGACTTTCACCTGGGAGAACCTTTTTTTTTCTCTCATTCTATTCGTAAGAGAGCCGATGAGTATCACAGGTGGATCATGAGTCACAGGATTCCTTCTCTGGCAAACCCAGGCTGCATCAGCTGCACCGGGCTTGCCCGGTCCTGCTAAAACGAAGCCTTCCAGAAGCCGATCAGATTCGTTAAAGCGACGAGCCGTCGCCTTTCTGCATTCCTCTCTTTGAAGAGCTGTGTTCGTTACCAGCGAAGACACAGATGATCCTTGAACTTAGGAGGAGGGTACTTTTCTCCACCGATCCCCTGGAGAGCGATTTGGCCTTTGATCCATTTTGATGTTAGTCAACTGGGTTCATTGGATGTAGATGTGGTGCGTCTCATTAAAATCACTTCTCATTACTCCCCGAGTCAGTCGATGTGGACTCTGCTTATGTTGGGGATTCTTATCAGAGCAGCTTCATGCGAGTTCCTACAAGAACCGGACCGATCAGGACCAAGTTTGCGGGTCAACTCCGAAGCCCTCCCATCAGTCACACAGAATAGCCGTCTTAAATGTTGCCTCCGCATCGACTGAAGTGACTTTTTACATTGCGTGACTCACACCGAGAAGGTCTTAAGTTGGATGAGTCAGCACGTACTGTATAAAGGGCAAAGAAATCAGTCAAATGAGAGTCATTTTTTAAATGTAGCACTATCCCAGTGTGAGTCAGTGGAAAGATACAGTCTCACTCTCATTTCTCACATAGTGAGAACATATCTCCACTCTGGAATGTGTGTAGAAACTGAAAAAGAGCAGAAAACCATACACCTCATATACGAACAACACCAGGATAAAGTGTTTAAGAAACATAAAATATCGAGCATTTAAAGCTAAAATCTATTTTTACAGGATGTACAACGTGCCATTTTTATATATTTTTCATGCAACTTCTTTATTTAAAGACAATTCTGCAGGACACAAATGCCTTCATCCAAGATGGGCTTGTATTCTCGTCATGCATATGATTCCCTCATAAAAGTAGTTTTATACAACGACACCGTCAGATCTTTGCTTTGAAACCCTTGATGTTGTTTTTGTACTCTGAAAAGTTTAGATTTACAACTAATAAAGTAGTACCACAGTAAAATACAGGATAACGATGAAAAGTTTTATATACTTTTGTAAAATGTCTTGTTCTGGAGGTAAAAGGGTTTTAAAGACGAGCAATACAGGACTACAAAGAGAGCAGCTAAAGGAGATTTAACACATTATTTGGGCAATTTACCTTTTTATTTAGAGGTCTTTGGATATAAAACTTAATAACTGATTGTAGTCTTTTACTCTGAGGTGACTAGTTTTATCTGTTCGGTTTAAAAGCCCAAACAAAGCATCTAAACAAAGCTAAGGGTCACTCTGAAATAGAGTGATCATTTAGTTTGATACATTTGTTTTCTTCTGAAACACTGAACTTTTTTTTTTTTCCTCTCTCCTCCCACCCACTTTGCCCTCTGTCTTCACAGATATCCCTGACCGAAATGCAGCCCTGTATCATTTTCCTCGGCTTGTTCCTCGCTGTGGCTCGATCCCAAGATATCCATCCCTTAAAGCCATCATCCTCTATCAGCGAGTCCTGTGACTCCCTGTGCTCCTGCGAGGCGAAAGATGGCATCCTTCATCTCAACTGCGAGCAAAGGAACATCAGCAAAATCTCCCAAATCGAAATCCCGTCAGGTGTCCCCTTCCATCTGAACCTTTACAAAAACGACTTGGTTGAGCTGCGTGCCGAGGAAATGGAGGGGCTTAAGGGCGCCCTTTCGCTGCACATCGGGGGTAATAGCATACAAGAGCTGGAGCCGGGGGTCTTTAGTACCCTCGGTTCACTGAAAAAGCTCCACATAAATAGCAATTTCCTCGTCACACTGAAGGAGGACACTTTTCAAGGCCTAGTGAGTTTAGAGTTTCTCCAAGCAGACACGAATTTCATTCGGGTCATCGAGCCAGGGGCCTTCAACAAACTGATCCGCCTCAAAGTCCTGATCCTCAATGACAATTCCATAGATTTTTTACCTAGCAACATTTTCCGCTTTGTGCCCCTCACACACCTGGACCTGAGAGGCAACAAGCTCCAGACGCTGCCTTTTGTGGGGTTCTTGGAGCACATAGGGCGGATAATGGAGCTCCTCCTGGAGGACAACGACTGGTCCTGCAACTGTGATATTCTACATTTGAAAATCTGGATGGAGAACATGAGGGCCCAGTCGGTCATCGGGGACGTGGTCTGCACCTCGCCGCAGCAACTTAAGGGAACTATTCTGGCCAAAGTAAAGCGGGACGTTCTGTGCCCGGCCCACAACAACATCAACCTGGAGGAGCCGTCCAAGTCCCTGGATATGGTCGTTACTCAGATCCCCAAAATGACCAACAGCGACGCCGGGGTGTCGACACCATCTCACCACCCCGGCAGTCCCTGTACGGAGCACTGTTCCTGCCACAACCACCCTGTGGCTGGGTTTCTGATGCACTGTCAGGACCGGGGAATCCAGAAGGTGTCCGATATCGGAATACTTCAACAAAGTCCCACTAAGCTCGTCATGACAGGAAATATGATTCAGAAACTCCTAAAGTACGATTTTGTCACGTACGACAGCTTGGAACTGCTGAACTTGGCCAACAACAGAATCGATTACATCGACAACGAGACGTTCCTGAGCCTGAGCAGTTTAAAAAAGCTGCATCTGAATGGAAACCGAATGGAAAAGCTGTTCTCCACCATGTTCGTGGGACTCCACAACCTTGAATATCTGTATCTGGAATACAACCTTATCAAAGAGATCGCCCCTGGCACGTTTAATCCCCTGCCGAACCTGAAGCTCTTGTCATTAAATAACAACCGGCTGAGCTCTCTTCCGGCTCAGATATTCCGCAACGTGCCCCTCGCCAAATTAAACCTGAGACAAAACCTGCTCATGCACCTGCCAGTGAGCAACGTGCTCGATCAGCTCGACTCGCTGGAGCAGATTTATTTAGAGAATAACCCCTGGGACTGCAGCTGTGACTTGCTCAGCCTCAAACAATGGGTGGAGAAGCTGAGGAAGGATGCGGTGGTGGGCTCTATTTTGTGCCACACTCCAAAGAAAGTGATGCAAATTGAGTTGCGGAGTCTTCATCATGAGACGCTGTGTCCCGGTTTAGGGACCTACCACCCTGTGCCTTCAGCTGGGGTGGAACCCACACACGAACCCGGAGAGAGGGGTTTGTTCATCTCACTCACTGACACAATCCCGCTCTCCGTGCTCATCTTAAGCCTCCTCGTCTTCATCCTCATGATTATATTCTGCTCTGCTGGTTTGGTGGTGTTCGTGGTGCATCGGCGGCGGCGGAGGGCGAAGAAGAAAGCAGCCGAAGAACCGCCGCGAGAGAACACCAGCAGTTCCCCCATTCACCTCCATTACAGCATGTATGGGCAGAAAACCACTCATCACACTGTGACGCAAAGAACCGGGTCCTCCACCCTCTACGACGACAGGTCCCACAGCCCCATCGTGCAGATCTGCCGCAACCCCACCTACTGCTCGCAACACAAGGGGCACGACGCCAACCTGGATTACAGCCTGGAGGACCCTAGCACCAAGCACCACCTCTGCCGGAGTCTGATGGAGAAGGAGAACACCTCCCCTCTTACGGGAAACTCCAAGTTCAGAGCCGAGGACTGCCCCGCCGAGTTCGTCACCCTCGGGACTCCCAGCTCCCTTTACCGGAACATCCTGGAACGGGAGAAGGAGCTGCAGCAGCAGCTCGGAATTACCGAGTACTTCAGGAAAAACCTGCCCCAGCTCCAGTCCGCCGTGGACATGCAGGTCCCCGGGCACCAGGAGGAGCTAAAGCTAATGGAGATAATGTACACAAGACCTCGCAAGGTCATGCTGGAGCAAACTAAGAACGAGTACTTTGAGCTGAAAGCGAACCTCCACACTGAACCGGACTACTTGGAGGTTCTCGAACATCAAACTGCATTTAACTAAAACGGGAAAAGACATTTATCACGTTCAAGTGCCTTCTTGAGTCGCCCCTCTTGTACTTTCCACAGTGTGAAATGTATAAATATATAAATAGATCTATCACGGGCACATCCTCTTACTCGTAGCACAGAATGTTACTTTTCATGTAGCCGGTGAAAGGTGTCATCATTTCAGCCAAATGCAGCTCAAAGGAAGCCGTCAGCGGGGGAGGATGGGGTCGAAACCCACTGTGAAATCCACTCAATCAGCTTTTTACATGTGATTAAATTTTCATGGTGCTACGGCAGCCAAGCGAATTGATCCACATAACCCCCCCCCATACCTCCCTTCATCCCTCTCTGACTTCCTCGCAGGATAAAGCAGATGTTCGGAGAGAATTGAGTGAATTTCAATCAGCGCTTGACCCAGAATTGTGCTTAATCAGTCGATCCTGATTCCGGCCGTGACCTGATTACACCCCCCGTCAACCCCGGGAGCATCTTCGACGCCGGAGCCGGGACGCTTGTCGTGCCATAGTCAGCAAATTGTACAGCCGAGTGTACGCGCGATCGGAGCCCTGGCTCCTGACGGATGATTGATCCAGCACACTGCAGAGCTGCAGTCAGAGGAGTTTTATTTTTATACAAGCTGCTTATATTCACATGAAAGGTGTATTTTCTCTTTTTCCTTTCAGTCAGAAAGCGGAGCACTTGGAGTGCAGCATATATACAACATTGCACTATTGAGATGCCATAAGATGGTGCATGACAATCAACAGAGTCCTGCTGAAATGTTGTTTTATTTTTGCTTGGAGAAATGAGTCACTGTATGGTCGTTTTAGTTCGTGTGTCTGTCTGATGCCATTATTTTTATGTCAGAAATCAGGAACGGGACCCCTAACGATCCAAAAGAAAAGCTCCGGTTTGAACCCGAATCCGAAACGACGCCGCTCTGCTTTAAAAGCATCAGACGGCCGAAAACGGACGTACGAAACAGTTCACACAAGCACACACAACCCTGTAGCTTTTCTACTTCTAGATTGAATTATTTATTCTGTATATTTTGTATATATCATATCTTTGGGTTTTGTGTGCCTTCAGTGCTGTACAGAATCTAAAACCGAAGTTGTAACTGAAACAGGAAATAAAGAGTTGCAATATGATGTGAGTTTTGGAACTAATTTCCAGAGCTGTAGACGAATTTTGACACGCTGCTTCTCAGCGGCGCGCCGCTTCTCCACTAATTAACGCACCAGGTACCTGGAACTGCAAAAGAAAGACATTTCCTCTCTCTGTGTTATCTGTCCTCTACAGTTACTAACGTATAGAACATTTTTGGGGGGTTCTTTTCCTGCTGGGTGAATAATTTGCCCCCCTACAGATGACCCAAACTTGGTCCTTAATCACTCAACGGTAGCTTCGGGGTCTTCTCCACCAATGGTTTCTGAGGAGAAGGAGCTTTTTAATACTTCATTTTCCAACAGTGCTTAGAAAAAATATTTTCCCCTACAGATTTCTCCAGTTTTGCCTTTTTTTTCCCACCTAAATGTTTTAGATCAACACACATTTCAGTATTTAAAAAACCAGAATAAATACAAAATGCAGTTTTCTAATAATTGTATTTATTTATGGAATGCAAGCTATCCAAACCAACATGGCTTCTAAGTATAAAGTAAATGTACCTCTTTTACTAACCTGGCCACGATCCATTGAAACGATTCATAGGGGCGGGATCAACGGTTGTCAGTCAAACTGTCTTCACATGCTATTGGAGAGCGCTAGGACCAATCAGAGCAACAACCAGAACCAGCTATTAAGTTAAAACGTTTACCGTATCCTGTCGGCAAAGCATCCAATAAATCTGTTTTCAAAATAAAAGACTTGAGTGCCTCTATCTGTTCTTGTATTAAAGAAAAGCTCAAATCTAAAGTGTCAAAAGTCGATGACAAAACAATCGCTGTTCCCGAGCTGCCGCCATGTTAAATTTCAAAGTCGTTATCGGCTAATCCCGCCCACTAAACCGTTAGTGCACTGTGATTGGCCCGGTACGAGACTGGCCGGACCAATCAGTGGGCTGCGGAGGTTCCAATGGAGCGTGGCTAGACTAAAGTCTGCAGAACAAAATTGACGGTCTAGTTTACTAGGCTTACTTTAGAAAGCCAAGGTAAATTTCACAATTTATTTCCAAGTTTGAGTACCACCAGATCTGTAGCATTAAGACCTCACTTCTACAGAACATGTCTAGGGCTGCTCTACTGTATTGTTGCGTTGCAGCAAGACGATCACAGGTTCAACACTCAGCTGTGGCCTTGTGTTCTCTTCATGCATGTCATTTGCAGGTTTTTTCCATGTACTCCATTTTCAAAAACATGCATGTCGTGTTGATTGGCAACTCTAAAACCTTCTAAGTGTGCGTGAGTGAGTGTGTGACTGGTTGTGTGTCTAGGATTGTCTCTATATGGACTTGTGACCTGTCCAGGGTGTGCCCTGCCTGCTGACAGGATACCAGCTCCCTGCTACTCAAAGAAGCAGAACCAAAGAAGCCGGAACGTCTTGCAGTTTGCTTACAATGTGAAATGCAAATAACCCAGTGAACCAAAGAGGACTTGTAGAGTGCAGTATTTGTTTTATTAATTAACAACTACAGCCTGAGTATGGAGAAAGGCGCTAAGGAAAACGTCTCGTCTAATTACGTAGAGTGGTGAGGAGGTACAGTTGCTTATTGATGTATGGTCAGAGGACTATTCTACAGTTGGTTCAGGCCAATTGAGCAGGGCTTTCTTCTTTCTCACATTTTTTTCCTTCTTGTCAGTGCTTGTTTCTGGGAACAACTCCCCAAACGAGCAGCTGGTTTAACTGTGACGTTGACCAGGCAATTTATTTCTGTTCCAAACCGTCCTCTTGTAAAAGAGTTCTTAAAAAAAGCAAAAGGAGGGTGGCAAAAATGGCCTCCATGCGAGAATTTTGAGGTCGAAACGACTAAAAACAATAAAATGTCTCAAATTAGCCAAAAACATTATTGACTCCTAAGATTTTGGGGGGGAAATATGTGGACAGAAGAGACGAAAGTGGACATTTTTGGAAAGTGTGTTCCGATACTTCTGCGTTAAAAAAACCCAAAACATAACAGTCAAACATGGTGGTGGTAGTGTGATGCGTTAAATTTCTAAAAGCAGGTTATCTTTGATGTTGAAATTTGTTTGCTGGTCTAAAACATTTAACTAAACCAAAAAAAGCACAAACAGAAGAAATCTGTAAGGAGGGCAAATACTTTTTCCACTGCAGTGTATATATAATAACTGACAGATCTAAGAGTTCTGCTGCAAGAACACCCATAGCCTCTCAGTTTGATGACAATCTGGCATCTAAAGGCAGTAAATCCCATCCGCTTGGAAAAATAACTTGATATATTTGCATGCACACACATTGTTTTGAGCAAATAAGCAGCGCACACAAAGCAGCGGGGGAGAAACGATTCATCTTCTGGAGCTCCATCCAGTGAGAGTTGGAAATAATACGAGTCTTGCCAAAGGTGAGGCATTAGCGAATCGTACGAGTGTGTTTAGGGGCCGACTTCAAACAAATGGATTCACTTTCAGGCTGAGGCACATCAAGCTATAGTTCCATACATTTAATATCATAAATAAACCTCAACAAGGAAAACACTTTGCCAGAAACAAATCAAGGGTCCTGTGAAATCTCCAAACCTGAGAGGGTTTATTTGAAAATGATACTGAATAGCACTTCATTTAACATAATGTTATCAACCTTTAAACTTTAGTTTTGTTACACGTTAGCATTGAATCTTATGTTGATTTATGTAAATATCACAGTAACAGCTAAATGTAGCATTAATGGTGGATAAAGGGCTAAAACCTGGCAGGAACTTTGAATGTTTCTGTCAAAAATGTGTTTGGAGCCATTTTAAAAGGATAGTTTCTGTGAAAATATTAATGCCTTAACCTGAACTACCTCATTACGATGAAACGAATAAAATCTGACCAAACATCTATGGAGCTAAATTAGGGCCATAATGTTTATTTAGAAAAAAAAAGTTAACTGAAAGTTGAGTTTTGATCCCGAGCTTTGAAAAAAATATATATAAAAAGACGTGAAGCTAAAATTTATTTCAGTTTGATGGTAGGTTATACATTTACTTTTGTATTTTCCGTTTTTTTTTTTTCTTCTAAATTGCATCACTTGTTTTTCCAAAATTCTAATCTTTTTCAAGTTAAATTTTTTTGGTCAGTTTCATCTTTTGATGATTTTTTGTACACTTTCCCCCCCAGTTTTAAACCTTTGACCCTTGTGTGGCGTGATGGGCATAACTTTAGTCAATAGCGGATTAGCAACATGATTGACAGCATGCTACAAGAGCCTGAGAACGTTATGTCCTGTACCATTTGTATTCTTCTTTAAGTAAACCGACCATAGTAGTGGTTACTTTGTGGGTGTAGGAAATGTAAAACCAGGTATGAGACTAAGTATTCTGATAAAGATGACATAGTTTAGTCATCTGGCAAAAAAAAGTCCAAGGTGCCGACAGAGAAAGCTTAGATAACCTGCAAGCAGTTACGTAAATGCAATGCATTTAAAATGTGTATGAAAGTTTCCATTTCCCCTGAACGCAGCAAGAAAGAAACAAGCCCTCAGGCTCCTATAACAGGATGTCAATCATGTTGCCACTCTCCTGTCATCTAAAGCCACGCCCCTCAAGCCACATCAGGGCCAAAAGTTTGAAACTGAATAAAAAGAATTTGAAAGCATGAAAAAAATTATCTGAAGGTCAGAAAATACATCTGAAATTGAAAAAAACATTAAGTAGGAGAAAGATTTTAGATTGGAAGGTTAAGTGAAAAAGAAATTGTAAAAAAGTTAACCAAAAATATGAAAGAAAATGTATAAACCAAAGTGAATTAGATCTACTATCAGCTTCAGTCTTTTTTATTATTAATTTTTCAAAGTTCCAAATCCCAACCTGATTTTCAGTTTCTTTTATATATATTTTTTTTCAAATAAGCAATTAACAAGTACCTGAAGCTTCATCAACATATGAGCTAATGGCTAGTTTGAATGGGTCTAGTTTCATTGTCCTAAAGAAGCTTTAATCTCAGCAGCTGCATTAGTTGATGAAAATGCAAATGTTCTTAAGGTTTAAAACCATACATTTTACTTTTTTTTCCATTTAAATAGAATTTTTGGAGAATTAACATTGGAAATGTGTTAAAGAAATGCTGATTTTTAGGGCAATCACATTTACAGATATTTTTCCAGAATAACCATGAAAATGCTGAATTTCTGGCAGTATTTAAATGAGAATTTGCATAAACTACATCAATAAATTTGTAATTATTTTAAGATATTTGCAGCTAGCCACATTTTGGTTCAGCTGTTAGCTCATTTATCCAATCAGAAATAATGTATTTTTCTCCAAATTAAGGCTGTTCAAAGATCAACAGTTAAATAATTTCACTTTATGATCCACATTAGAGTTTGGTCTGTTCAGACTACAAGCTTCAAATCTCGACTTAATACCAAGGCAAATTGTTGCCATCTTAAAGTGTTTTATGCTTCATCAAGTTCTGATTAGTAGCAGCAGATGAGGGAAAAATTTACCCTTAAGATCAAAAAATGATTGATGTTGTAAAATTGACAAAGTAACGATAATAAATAGCAATGCCATTTTTGAAACTGGTGCCATTTTAAGAAGGCAGCAATACGTTTTATTTGCTCAAATGTTATTCAGACGTAAACTCTCCAAACTCTCCATTCAGGGACCGTTTATACAAAAAAATTATTCAAAATGCCAGAAATTCCTCTAACCTTAAGGTGAATTTCGTGATGTCCGGTGAATTAGTTTGGCTGAGTTTAGGTTGCCACATTCAGCCTGACTCACCAGCTTTCACAGATTCACATCAGGTTCATAAAAATTAATCCGTGTCTGAATGATGATCCGGTACTTTTTTGTTTGTTTTTAAGGGTAGGAGCACAGCCCGCAGAAAAATAAGTCCCCTCATGAAACACTGTCACATAATGTTTATATGTGCCGTCGGCACAGTCCTTCATATGATGCAGCATCTTTCCGTGAACTCGGGAACAGCATTACTTTAGATAACTCCCATCAGAATCACAGGTTCCAGTAGGAGAACGTGATACGAGGCTGTGCTGCATAAATTTGCTCAACAATGATGAAAACGGTGCTACATTATGACTAAGTGCCTCTTGTTCGGTATGAGCGGACCTGCTTGTAATAACGTCCGTGGTCGGGTGATACCCCGTCCACTCGCTGGCTGTAATCATACCTGGCGCAATTATGTGGCAACGCCGCTGCCTGCTGCACAATGAGCCCGGGAAGGTAATGGAGAAGCGGTGATGAACGCCGGACATAAAGCGCCGTGTTTACACATTTCGGCACAAAGCGCGCATAAGCTCGACTCGCAAACAAACCCAGCCAGTGCCCATCTGTGACTGTTTACGGCTCATTCTGAATCCTGCCTTTGTGAGTCTTGGATAATAGCCAGAGAAAAATCACTTCTTGTGACCTCAAATGTAATTATACAGACTTGGCAATTTGTTTTTTTTGACAAAAAAATACCGAAATAACACAGTGTATCATTGCAATATTAGTTTTGGGGGATTTCCTCCCTGGATGCAGGCTCTAAACTGTCCAGTGTCTCATTTGTACCACAGTTGATATATTAGCTTTATTAGCAAAATGCTCTCAAAGGCGAATCTCCCACACAAAAAAAAGGGAAAAAAATCCATAACATCTCACCCAGTTATTATTTATAAAATCTGTTGAAGCATCCCAGAAGCCGCAGGGTCATAAATATTCATTTCCGAGAGCACAACAACAGAAGATCTCTTCTGGGCAGCGATATCGATCGCTCTTTTGCATCCGAGAGATTCGACAGGTCCTTTGGAGGCGAGCAGCAGTCAATTAATGTCTCACACGTGATATCATCCGGAGCTTTTCTCGCCTTCGAGTTCAAACCAAAAGCGAATCAGAGAAATGCAGAACAGGAACAAAATGGGGATTCTGGTGCAGTTTTAGTCATTTTAGGTGTCAAAACACAATCAGTAAAATGCTAAATGTTTATATATAAAACCAGTTGCTTTTAACAAATGAGCACCGACTCAGTAAGAGTTATGATGCGTTAACATTCTCTCCATGATTGGTTGGGTTTTATTTCATGTCCTCTTTAATTTATGGAGCATAAATTAGTTTTAAACTCACAGATCCGTTCAGTCATTTTTATAGCCTGTCCAAAACAAATTATTAGTAAAAAATCTCATGAACCACTGGATGTATTTTAATGAAATATTCATTGAATAATCAGCAGGCATACATCTACAACTAATTAACTTTTGGAGTCAATCCAATTCAACATGGCCGCCACAGCTGAACACCCATGGCAATCACAAAAATGGCTAAAATGCATTTTTAAAAATGTGCTCAAATTTGGTGCTGTGGCATTTTTGAACAAAACTTTGCCGTTATCTTATGTAGTCTAGTGATGTGATGTTCATGAACGAGTCGCATCTTTTGACCGGTTCTTCACTTTGAATAAGAACCGAGTGTAAAGAACCGTTCATTTTTTTTGTATTTTACAATATTAACTGGCTCTTTATTTAAAACAAAATCAGTGAGCATAGCCACATAAACCCATCGGTTCTATCGGGGAAGCTAATTAGCGATGCACACGTAGGTGTTGCAACAAAGAGTGCCCCCTAACATAGTTCCACATGACATTTCTCTTTCAACGTATTGCAAGAAAAAACCCCATATAGGAGCCAGTTTTTTTGAACGGCTCTTTGAGGTGAACGGCTGCCTTCAAAGAGCCATAAATCTCATCAGTAATGGAGTCAGCTCAGATTAAAATTATAAACTGATGTAAAAAACACACACGAATGGTAATAACTTAGCCAATTTAACTAAAACTGAGCTAATATTTGGTGTTAAAGCAGCCAAGAGTCATCCCTAACCGTGTAGTATAAGTGCTACAAGTTGCATCACCATTTTGCATAAACGTTTGCCATTAACTGTTGATATCAACTCTGTTTTTTAGCAAAGAACCTCCAGGGTTTTTTTTAAACATCTATAATGGATTAACCTCTGACGTCAACCTAATGCAATATGGCTGCCACAGCTAATCAGCATTAGCAAGCACAAAAATGGCTAACGTCAACAATGGATTCAGAGCTAAAATTTGATGATGGCTAAGATCCAATTTCTTTAATTTAACTTTCTTAACGTATAACTTTTGAGGTCAACTCCTCTTTGAACCGTATACATTTTAATAAAATATTAAAAACGAATTCTATGTATCAACTTTTCAAGATTGCCACTGCTGCTAATTAACATTAACCAACACAAAAATGGCCAAAACTCAGCTGAAAGTTTTGTTTGTAGCTGACAGTCATGCATAGTTCTTGTGCTAACGTATTGCATACCTATATTCATATTTAATAAAAACAACTAAAACTCCATAATTTCTCAACATTAACTGACTTTAGCCTTAAATGAGAGACATTCAAAGACTATCAAATTCCAACCTTGTTTATTTTATGTGTTTTTAGAGAAGCTGTACTCTGTACCAGCATGCATCAGGGCAATAGAGGGACATTTCATAGAAACTGATTGATTCTCAATCATCAAATAATAGACCCAATATGGAATGTCTAGTAATAGAAGCAGAGTGACACATAAAGTGTCTGCATCCTGTGTGGGGTGCTCAGGAGCCCCGACGATGAACAAAGCACCATCACAAGGAGCGACTTTGTCTTTCAGCTCAGCCTCGCTTCCTGACTGAACCGTAGTCTGTTTCTGAGCCGTACCCTCGGGGCGATCTTATGATTTCGTCTGCCAAGAAGAGCAGCTTGCTATGACGCCACGGACTCTGAACACCCCCCTGCCCTCCCTCCATCCCGTTTTGTTTGAAACCGTTAAAAACACCAAGCCGGTGACCCAGTTCCTTTTCTGCATCCGGACATCAGAAGTATTTAGTCATTGTGTGGAATCCTTTTGTTGGCGCGCTGCAGGTGTAGAGGATAAAAACGGCATGAAAAGAACAATCCATAAACCCAAACGCTAATTCCATTCACTGATAACAGATAGATATTTTCATATTTTATCTCTTTTGTTGTTTGCTGCCGACGATGAGGTGCTTTCCCTGCTCCCCACGTGGGAGTTTCTCCACCACCCACAGGCTTGAAAAACAACTAATTCCAAGGTTCATTTCAAACAACATGCAGAAGTTCAGCTACGTTTCTGGCATTCTGGAAAATGTCAATAACATTCCTGCAAAATAGCGAGGGAAAACAACGTAAGGGATGCCTTAAAAAGTCAACCGCAGCCCTTTATCACCAAATGGTTCCTGGGTTTCAACGCACACCCCGGATTGATGATAGAAATCAGTAATGGGGAATTACTCCTCTTAATAGATAGTGTGCAGCGCTTTATCAGGTATAGCATACAGTGTGTAGCACCTTATAAATGGAGGTGGTATGAGATCATAACCAACTGATGGATTAAATGGGAGATAAATCTGAGACAAGTACGGAAAGTGTTTTATGAATAGCATCGATTTGTCCTGTTCCCACCAAATGACCTTTTTCATATTGAATCAACTGCTACACAGTCGCTCGCTCATGAATTACAATGCATCTCGAGAAGAGTCATTATCTTTTATTGATTAATATTGTAAATTTTAATAGATCGCGAGGCCAGTAATGGAGAAAGAGTGAAGGGCGATGAGTTTCATAGATTCTTGAAGAGGATCTACTTCATCATGATTTTCCTGATGCGCATCGCATGCACAATGATGGTGTCGGCTGTTAGAATGTTGGTAGTGAGAGTTAAGTGATTGGGTAAAATGTGCGAAGATGAACCTCGAGAGACAAAATCTGTAAACTAAAAGGTCACAGTGAATTTTTTAATGGGTCTTTTTTTACTATATAGACCAAGTGCAAAAAAACCACAATTTAAAACATGAGTAATCTTACAGAGGGCAGGCTACCAAAGACCAACCAATCACATCGCACTTGGTCTTTAGAGACAGGAACTAAAACAAAATGTTTCAGGCTATACTTTTAATTTTTTTGTAATGTAGGGCAAAACTTTTTTTTAATGCACACATTTAACTTTATAAAGCTATTAAAAATATCTTTATCATCTAATATTGTTTTTTTTTTTATAAACCTTTTGCTACCAAAACTGCTCTAACCAGTCCGGTTATAATGTTGTGGCTATTCAGCAACATTCAGCTAACTTGACTCTGTCTTATAGAACAAATCCCTTATTTAGAGATGTAAGGTACTTGCTAAACTTCACATATTGTAGAAAACATAAAGATCAAAACTGTACATTGTAGGTTTTTTAAAACAAAAGTTTAAAGGGCTTTTTTTGGCCTTTTTACAAATGCGTTTATGTAAAATAAATAGATAATTTTTATAAAGATGTGCTAACAGCAAGGTTTGAGTAGAGTCTAAAGTTGTATTTTTGCCATCTTAAAATCACAACGTTAAGATTTTGTGCAAACTTTATTTAATTACCGTTTTGTGAAAAATATATTTTTAAAAATGGTTTTGAATTTGACTCCTGGATGCACCGGAAATGCTACATTTTCATGCTACTGGTGTGTATGTTACAAGAACCATAGACGTTTTAGAGATTTGTGCTGTTTTAAGATGGCAGCAATTCACTTTAGATTTGGTTGTACTTGGGCAAAATTATCCGTTAGCTGGTGAAAATGGGTAAGATAGCTAATATAGGGCGACCATACTTAGATTTTACAAAAAGAGGCCACTTGGCTGCAGTCGTAAAACATTTTGATACAGTTTAATTAAACAAGACTTAAACCTATTTAAAGCGTAGTCTCTGTGTTGTTATGAAGAATAGTTACGTAACCATCAAATAGGCTTTCAAAAGTCAACAAGTAAAAAAATTAAACCTAACCAAGTGGGAATGGAATTTTAACCTACAATCCTCAGATTGCAATACTAGCAACTTAGCCACTAAGCTATTATGGAGGACCGAAACTGACATATTTAAAAATAAAAGCAGAAATATGTAATTTGTCTTTTCTTTTCCTTTATATGTGCATTTTTGCAAAGAAATATATATATATTGTTTTTTGTTTTTCCGAATTATGTGAATTATCAAGAAAAAAATATATTTTGTTTTTATTTTATTTTATTATTATTTTATTTTATTTTATTTTTCGTTTTTATTTTATTAGACACGGACAATGAAGCTGACCCGTTAGTTGTCCAGATTTTGGAGGAAGTGGCCTGTCACTTGCACAAGTCTGTGTATTCTATAGCCTAATTCTGTAGCCTATTTGCAGCTTCTCTTAACAACTCCGACACAGATCGTCGTTGTGCTCCCTCCATTACTGTACTTTGGTTGCTATTACGGTGGAGCCAAAATCTCAGGCATGCACAATCGATCAGCGCATGGTTCCTGCTCCTTCCTGTTTACCAAGAAGGACAGCCCTCCTAATTTGCATAATGAGGCAGAAATGCATAAGGTAATGTAAAAAGAGTAGATGAAGGAATGTAAAAACAAGGAATGTGTGTATAAGGAAAAGGAAAAGCAATATATATTTATTTCTTCATGAAAATGTACAAACTAAGGAAAAGGAAAAAGAATATATATTTTTTACTTCATGAAAATGCACATAATAAGAAAAAGGAAAAACAATATTTTTTTTCTTGATGAAATTACAGGTAATAAGGAAAAGGAAAAACAAAACATATACATTTATTAAAAAAAATGCACATATAGGGAAAATAAAAACAAAATATATTTTTTTCTTGATGATAATTCACATAATTCGGAAAAACAAAAAACAATATATATATATATTTCTTTGCAAAAATGCACATATAAAGGAAAAGAAAAGACAAATTACGTATTTCTGCTTTTATTTTTAAATATGTCAGTTTCGGTCCTCCATAAGCTATTGCCTCCCAACAGTAAACAGTAAAATCATTTGAAGTAATGTCCGAAGTTATTTTTCAAATGTGTTTCGAATGTCATTGAGAGGGAAATGCGCACCAGTTAATTTTGGTAAATGCCTATTTCCAGTGAAAAACGATAAAACCTGGAAATTTTCATTAATCTGTAAAAAAAAAAAAAAAAAAAAAAACAAGACGCCCCAGACAGAACGGGGCGAAAATAGAACGTTTGTTCACCCTAGCTAATATTTATAACTTTTACACCTCAAAAAATTGACAAATACAAACATTCAATTATTACCGGTACTAATTGACAAAATTGAAATTTAAAACTGAAATAATCAAATTCAAAAGAATTATAAAAAATGATAAAGGGCAGGTATTTTAGAAGGTAAAAGGGGCCAGAGGAGGCACATTGAGAACTTAATGTACCCAATGTACTTTAGTAGAATTGCTTTTATTAATTTATGTAAACTGAAATGTCCAACTCAGACTGTACCCTTCAAGCAAAATAAACCTGAGAGAAGACAACAGCTCACAGAGAGGTTACGTGTGTGAATCCATGGTTGACCCTTCTTTTCTATAGATTCAGTGGATCGACTAGAACAAAGGCCGTCCATGCAGCTGTAATCTGTCCGCAGCATGTTGCCCTTTCAGATAATGCCGTCTGATCTCGATAATGCGGTATAAATCTAATCCGAGGCCGGGTGTGACCCCAAACTCTGCAATAAGAAGGAGCAGCGAGATATCAGCAACCTCCAGGACAGAGTCACAAGTCACACTTGTGCTCCCGACCTTATAACAAATTTCCTCATGTGATCAAGCTGCAGATAAATGAGATGGTAGCCCAAAGTGTTTCTAATAATATTACAGGCTAATGACCCGTTTCGAAAAATGCCCTGCCTGGCCCACTTGGCAAGCCGAACGGGATCACTGATGGGCTTTCACGGCTCGGGAAGACGTGCCGACGCAGCAGCACGAGCCATCGGTTCCTTCCTCCAACTGAATGATGGCGCAATTAAATGTTTCATAGGGTGCCAACATCAGTGCAACCACCGCAGTGGCTCCCAGCGAACGCGTTCTTCATCCACAAAGAGCTGTCATGCAAAGCACAAAGAAATGAGACGGAAGCTGATTTCTTACTGCTCTCCCCTTCTTTTAAATTCCATTTTCCTCTGTTTGCTTCGTTCCTAACTTCCCTCAGCTCTCCCTCTTTTCTCGCCTTTATTTCTGCACTGCAGCGGTGCATCGGAGTCGCATCAATTAGAGATGTAAACTTTACACCTTTGCTCTCCGAGCGCTCTCTGTATGCCGTCCGTGATGCAGATGAACGTATGCCTCGCTGGTTCTCGCTGTGCATTCTGCAAGGTGTGGACGGCGGTAATGAGGGAGAAGAGCCCAATTATGGAACAAATTCAGAATCAATCAGCGGCGCCTCTTCTGACAACGTAATGTATTCAAATGTGATGGAAACGTCAACACTTGAGGACTAAAACACTTGTCCTAAAACCTCATGTACAAGAGTTGGGGGATTTTTTTTTTTTTTTGTTCTTGAAAGAAATTCTGAGATAGGAATTACACAGCTGGATATCTTACAGATCAACGAGTAAGTCTTTAATCCTTCTTGTACTACAAAAAACTTTAATCTTTGTCCATTTCCTAGACTTCAGATTCTAAAAGAAAAACACTATTAATGATTTATCTTTCAAAATATGTGGAAACCTTGTATACAATAAGGAACTTACCTAATACATAAAGCAATACTTTGCTCAAAGAGTACTCACTGGTTGCAGGGAGGGTGAAAATGTCAGAATATCTGTAAAACGTATCAATCTATATCTAAGACCTGATTTATGCTCCTTCAGATCACATTAAAATAATCTCTCACTTTAAGAACCAGACCAGATATGAACAACAGTCTAAACCTTATCTCTGGATGTGTTTCTAAACCAATTGTTCTTTTCTACATTTCTAAATGGAATAATGGAATTTTTTTAAAGGTCAATTATGTCAAACCATTTGGTTGTGAGAACATCTTTAACAACCTATCAAAATGCAAATGAAGAACATTCTTAGTTTGGCTAGATGTGGATATTTTTGGAGAGTCAAAACAATGGGCGTTTTGTTTCTTTGATATGTTTGCAATTTCCTCTCGTAATATCAAAACATGGTCAAAGTTTACCAACATAATAGCTTAAAGGTCTCATATTCTGCAAAATTCACTTTCTAAAGATCTTTTAACAGTCATATCAGTCTCAAAGACTGTGTCTGAGACCCAAAAGTGTTTTAAAAAATGACAGTTTTCACTTCCTTATTTTCATTTTTGAAAAATGTGTTTTGAGCTAATGCTAAAATGGGTGGTATCTAAATCTTTCCCCTGCTGATGTCAAGAAGGGAAAAGACCACTCCTCTCTAGAGGACAGAGCCAATCACGAGCACCTTTGTCTACCTGAGCCCACCCCCGCCTTTTAAAAACCACGGGAGCAAGCATCCTTGCAAATGTTAGCAAACAATCATGGTGAAGCTACGACCAAAGCATGGCTGTTGCTTCGTAGATTGTTGAGTCAACCAGCACAAAAGTATTTTTTTCCTTCCTTCATCTAAGACCCTGAAGACCCACCAACGTCTCACGAAAGGCTGAAAAGAGAGATGGGCGGGGCTTAGAGAAGCTCGGCTCCCCAACTGCCCCGCCCATTTGAAAAAAAGTTTTGCTTTAGGAGGTTAGATGAGGGGGTGAAAGAACAACAGCTGTACTGAAAGTATGGAGCAGTTTGAACAACTTACATGTCTGAAAGACAAAACTGAAAGAGCTCTAAAGACCTGACCATCAAAACATCAGTCAAAAGGTCCCTAAATACCAAGCTGTATGTTTGCCTTATGATTTTTTTACATTATGCAAATTCAAAATACTAAGATCTGTAACACAAACCGATAAATATATATATATAGTTGCATTTTTTTTGTTTTTTATCCTCTGGTCATTGTTGTTGTAGGCTTTTCTCAGTGTCTGATTTCTTTCTTTATTTAAATTTCTTTGTTCAAACCACTAGGTTTTGAATTATCCGAAAATGTTCTCGGCATTTCAGGAACCCCCCTCATTTTGTTATGTTCTGACTTAGAATTAAGTATTTTCTTTTAACGACATGGCTTAAAGCAGGAACAGACTTATAGTAAATAAATAATAGCTAAACTGATGAAACTTGAACCACATAAATCTGTGTTTCGCAGTACACCAGAGATTTATGTAGATTTATTTATTTATTTACCAACAGTGATGCCTTACTCATTAATATAGCTTTGGGGGAAAAAGCTCAAATATTTTGACTGTGAGAAATTATTGTGAGATAATATGGATATTGTAATCTGACCAATTTTATATCAAGTTAGTGAGATTTATGTGTTCTTTAAATGCCTCGCCTCGCCTCGCCTTCCTCCGCTTATCCGGGTCCGGGTCGCGGGGGCAGCATTCTAAGTCGGGCAGCCCAGGCCACCTTCTCCCCGGCCAAGTCCACCAGCTCCTCAGCTGGGACGCCCAGGCGTTCCCAGGCCAAACTGAAGATGTATTTCCTCCAGCTTGTCCTGGGTCGACCTGGGGGCCTCCTGCCGGCAGGACATGCCCAGAACACCTCCCGAGGGAGGCGTCCAGGAGGCATCCTTACCAGATGCCCGAACCACCTCAACTGGCTCCTTTCGATATGGAGGAGCAGCGACTCTACTCCGAGTCTCTCCCGGATGTCCGAGCTTCTTACCCTATCCCTAAGGCTGAGCCCGGCCACCCTGCGGAGGAAACTCATTTCAGCCGCTTGTATCCGCGATCTCGTTCTTTCGGTCACTACCCAAAGCTCATGACCATAGGTGAGGATTGGGACGTAGACCGACCGGTAAATCGAGAGCCTCGCTTTCTGGCTCAGCTCTCTCTTTACCACAACAGACCGGTTCAGCGTCCGCATCACTGCAGACGCTGCCCCAATCCGCCTGTCGATCTCCCGCTCCCTCCTTCCCTCACTCGTGAACAAGACCCCGAGATACT